>JANJYP010099289.1:0-15786 GCA_024605115.1 Rastrelliger brachysoma | reverse complement strand
ACAGTCTTACTTGAGCAAGATTGTGTTGAAAAATTGTTAGGTACAGTAATAAGTCAGCAGCCTTAATCGACCAGTGTTTTCCTGCTTTTTGGACATTACATTCTTACATTACATTCTTATTAACCGAATTTGGATATCTTCCAAGCTTCCCTTTTAATTCCCACACTTCATCTAACATTGTTGGCTGGTTAAAACAACCAAATATTTGGGCTACACAAGTCCACAAAGGTGGTCTCACGCCATCTGCAACTGGGAGAGTGATCCAACAGCTCTCTCTTTCTTAGAAATTTTTAAAATGTGCAAATACACTAAAATCTTACCGGGCAGCCTGCAGTGACTAAATGCTATGTACGGTATTCACTTTTATGACATTTAATGATTAAACTGTCTTGTCATACAAAGGCTGATACACAATCCTGCTTAATAACGTCAATATTGGTGCATCCATAGTCCTTGTTTGAGAGACTTCAGTCTGCTCTTTATAAAAGTGGAATTTATGGCAGAGCTGTAACTGAGCTCTGTCATAAATATTGACTTACAGAATACCTAATAAGTTTACCTTTGCAAAAGTCAGTGTTGCTTTTAATCTGCAATGTGTGTTGCCAGCTGTTATTGTTAGGTTTAAAAATGCATAAACTGTTTTGGGATAGTCAGTAATAAAATTTGTGCTTGGTCATTTGAGGGATTATGAATAAATTTCACTGGATGAATTCGACTTAATAGGACGAGATGACTCGAACAGTTTTCCCATACTCAAAGATAATTCACACGCATGAATTACTGCAGAGTTGTGGCGCTTTAATGAACACCAGACGGATGTCAAGTAACAGCTTTGACTTTTTCAACCACAAAATCAACACCATAAAATCCTTTTAAGAAGTTCTCATGCATAGCCTACGCATTAGACTTAACAAAGTCAGTGGTGATGGAGTTACCCCGGACATAGTAAAGTTGCTTCAGGCTCACAGTACCCACATGTGCGCTTCATGCTTCATCTCCCCTGATCTTCCCAGGGCCTCCCTTACACCTCCTTACAACATCAGCATGCTACAGTGGATAAGAGAAAGTGTTGATTTGGTCTGACTGGCCTCTTTAATTTGTAATGAGCGTGGGAGAGCAGGAGCCCACAGGGCCGCCGGAGAGCCTTGTGGCCAGGTTGTGCTGCTGCTCCATACCCTGAGACAGCTGTAGACTGCACCTGCCAAGTCAGCGCCTGCTACCGAGTTCACTTTCCTCTTCTCACCGCTACTGGGTAGAGCAGAATGTGCAAGCTTAGAGTTGACCTCCTTTTACACCCGTAGAGGGAAATTCACTTTATTTCGCTTCTACAGATGCAGTAATTATTTAATGTAAACCTTTTACTCTGTACTTTAACATTGTTAAATGATATTTGCTGTATATAATACTCTTAATTAAGCACCTCAGTTGTCCTCAGGCTTTAATTTTTTGGCTTAATATGAGTTTTGGAACACTTTTTTCCATTATACAAATTCATGATTTAACACTTGAAAAAGAGTTTACTGCCCATAGAGCTGACAGACCTTTGTAGGATTAACAAACTATAAAACAGGGAACTGCATTTTAAAACTGCTGTTTGAATGTAGACATGCAACAGATTTAAATTTTCCAGTATGTGTTTTAATACTATACTTATGGGATAAATGGACATCTTCATTGTTTATTAAAAAAAACAATGAAGATTTGTAATGATTATATTTGTAATTGGTAAAACTTGCCAAGATAAATAGAAAACAAACATTGCTTTCTATTTACTTTCTACTCTACTTTGATAACAACCAGGAGAAAGGCATTCAAGTGAGAGTCAGCTATATTGAAAATCAGTCGAGTAATGTTTATTAGTAACATAAAACTCCTTGTTGCCTTAATTAAAATAAAAAAAGAAACTAATCCAGCATCAAAATATTTCCAAGACATAAATGAAAGCAAGAAAATGTTATCTTTTTCTCTTTCTTCTTTTTTGGCATTTTAATCTTTTGTTAGATAATGAGATAGTGATATTGGAGAATTAACAGGAAATGAGGGAGAGACAGACTCAACAAAAGTCCTTGGGTGGATTCAAACCGGTGATTTTGTGGTTTATGGTTGGTGTCTTAACTCTTTGGCTTCATAAGTTTTGGGGTTTTTTTTTTTTCAAGGTTGGAAAATCACAACTCCTGATAATCGAGTATAAATCCATGAACATTTCTCAAGTCAAATAATAAGATTTAAGTGTTGCTAATCCTGAAAAATGGCGAGGCCTGTAAGGAGTATATTATTCTGCCTTTGTTTGGTCTCATGCTTGGAAAATGATCAGTTTTGAATATTTGCAGCTGCTGTTTGTACTGTGAACTGAGAGGTGAGAACATGGCACTTGTTCGCCATTGTGTTCCGGAGGCAGAGACCTGCTAAGTTTGAATAAAACTCACTGAACTTGAAATAGCATGCAACTATAATGACCTGGTAGGATATGGCACACAAAGCAATTTAAGTGACTATTGGACTTCAGTGAGTAGTTTGGCACATGAAAACTAGGTTGTTAAAACTGAAATGGGCTTTCCATGTATGTCTGTCATGACTTAAAACTTGTCTTCAAAGAAGCTGTGGAGTTTTTCACACTTCAGGGAAAACTATTTGACTTCCTGTTATGAATAAAAAAGCCCATATCATTTTTGTGCTGAGACTTAATTAGTAACCAGTGAAGGAAAATATTAGCTCAGAGCAATTTCTGACATAAAAATAACTCTGGGCTTAGTTGATTTGTTTTATTTAATGCCAGGTGTATTTGCATTTGCATTTATGAGAAACTCAGCACCTTTTCTAATGAAGGTGAAGACAAAAACAATCCAATGTTGTATGGTAGAACCTGAGACATTGGCAGGAAATGCTGTCATCCCAGGTGAGCTCCTTCAAAAGGAACATGTCTGACATGTCAGTTTTATCTCTCAACCCTCATAACCCTGACCACACTATCATTCCCTTCTGTCTGCTATGTTTCATCTTCCAGTGAATATTTTGAGTCATTTTAACATTTGGTAAGGCATTTGTCTTGATGTTACTACACTCTATGTCTGAGAGCACACTACAAAAACACAAGATGATGTAGCTATTTCAGAGACTGGCTAAAGGCTTGGTAACAATCCATTTGTTGTAAGCACGTCTCCCCTGCATAACAATTAAGCAACATCGTCACTGAGTGAATCAGAGGCAGATGGTATGTCCAATACAGGAGGGAAAAAGAGAAACTCTAGAGGTTGGGCTCCTCCTTTTAAATATTATTGTTTATAGCCTGTTGGGACTGTGGACTAATGTTCACTGTATTGTCAGCTGAGCAAGATGATTGACAAATTGTATTAATACACAAAGCAAGAAATGACTTTTATATACCCAGCCGTTATTTATGATTTTCTGCTATGTCCTGTGATAAAAAATAAAAATAAAAAAAAGGCTTTCTTGTAAATTTGAAGCCTTCATTAGCAGCCTCTGCAGAACTCATTACTGAATGGCAGGCCCCTGCATCCATTGCCAGAATTGGTCGACTCTAATAGCAAACAGGAGCCTTATCCCTGGATGAGGCCAGAGGCAGCACACTGCAGCCTGGAGGCCAGTGAGAGCGAATCCTGTTGCCAGGCAACAGTTTACAGATGGGTGGGAGGGGAATGGGCTAGTAGAGGGGTCCTCTACTGCTGCCCACGCCCCTGCCTGTCCTTCGTCATCGTCGCGTCAGGATTGAATCTGCAACTTGCCTGGCCTTAAATTATTGATTTGATTTTTTTTTTTCCTAAGCATGGAGGTTTTACTGTGCTGGTCCCACCTGAGATATCTGACATCAACTGTCAACCTCTGTCGTTCTGCTATTTATTGATTTTCTTTGTGGGACACAAATAAAACCAGCACTTGTAGTTGAAGTAGGGTAAAATATAATTCCTCTTTATTATACAGATTAAATTCTGACAGGCCTAATTCTGAGTTTTATTTTAATAAAGGCTCTTGAGGATGGAAGCACTTAAGAAATATCTGTGTTGATAAGGTCCATTCTTCTCACAGTATGTATTTCATTTCCAAAAGGTGGGAAACCAGGCAGGTTCTTGAGTCTCATCACTTAAACAGCTTAAGCAGTTCTTTGTTTTGGGCTCTTTCTGCAGGCTCGTGTGTTTCGTTGTTTTTGTTGATTTGCAGTGCCCGTCTGTGATGGAGCCTTATTTGTTTCCTGAATGTCTAATCTGCCAAGTTCATGCCTTTGGCTACCCACTGAGAAGGGGTTCCTTGTTCTATGTCTGCCTGGCAATCCCAGTGACTGCTGCTGTCCCCGGCCTCTTGTGCACATTAACATACAGCTGTCTCACAGGATGTAGTGAGAGAGACACCCATGAGCTTCAGAGGGAAGCTGGGTACTCCCTCTCCTCTCCCAGATTCAACTCACAGGCAGCAGCCACAGCAGATGGGCTGTGGAGATTAAACCACTAGGCACATGGCAGCTATTGTGAGCTGCCTATTGTGAAATTTAAAGGTCATCTATAGGGTCTCATGGCTGAATTGCTGTGGTGTGCCCTGCCCCCTGAAGCTTTTGCTAATGATAGCTTTTTGGCCTGTCAGGAATATTCATCAGTGGCCGGTATCTGCTAAGGGGAAGTCAGGGTCAAAATGCAGGTTCATTGGGTGAAAAATGCGAAGTTCTGCTATATCTGTATCATAAGCAATTTTATTTTTTGTTGAGTGTTCTATATTTTTGTTATTTTTAGCAAGCCCTATTAAAATAACACAATCTACAGTATCCTACTAACATATATTGTCTTTGTAGCCACAACTTGATATAGTTTTGTTTTAAATCATAGCCCTTGTTGTTCCAAAAAACATGTCATATTGTCATAAAAACACATCAATTAGCCACAATATTGCACTGGTACAAATTTCATCATGATGATGCACATGGGCACTGTAGCTTATTCTGAGTCCTTGTCCTGGTGACACAAATACCAACGAGCACCCTGCAGCTGAAAATAGTTCTCCACAAAATGCACAATTGCTTAAGCTTCAGTATCAGTTTACAGCTCCACAAGGAAATTACTTAACTTTTGTTAAGATGAAAGTGTATACATCTTCACTTTTTAAAAAGTGACAGCTGAAATAGGAACAAAATTGTGCTTGGACTGAGTGTGACAGAGAAGCTGGGGAAGTTAGAAAGTAGCAAGAGACGTACTCTAATTGGATTTTGTAATAAAAACATTATAGATTATTGTCAGCCTTTAAAGTGAAACAAAAGCCTTATTACAATAAATGAAAATATTCATATGGAAGCCAAGAAAGTACAAAGGTGCAGAACGTTTTTAACAATGATGAAGCAAAATATCAGTAGAGCCAAATGTATCATGAGTGTCTTTTTGACACAGATGATGAGTAGAAAATCCCTGCTGACCTTGATCACTTCNTACACTTGGATCATCAACCTTGACATTTAATCTAAAATATACCCTCCTATTCATTTTGACACAACCATAAAGAAAACCCTGACAGACTGCTATGATGAAATAAGGAGTAAATCACATATCTTGTCAGTAAACCCAGTTTATAGCTACATCATCTTGACTTGTCTGAAATTTTGAATTTCACATTAGATTTGACTTAAAGGTCCTCAAACATGGCAAAGGAAATATAAAGTGACTGTGATAAAACCTTTTCACTCTGACTGCATTTGCACTAATACACTTTAATTTTAAAACAGCATTTTAAAATGAAAATGATCTCCATCCACAAAAATGCACATTTCAGAACTAGTCTCAGTCTGAACTAACACGCTTGAAAACACGTCACATTGTGTAAGCGGAGAGCAGATTGTCTACTCTGAAGTTGGTTGCTTCACTGTAGAAAATACTACAAGAAGAATGGCAATGGAAAAAAGTAGACCAGGGATTTCTTTGCTTTGGCTGATGACGAGGTGGAACTGTTGCTGAAAGTAAAACATGAGTATAAGGTCATTAAGGCAGCAGAAAACATAGATTGAGAGTCATCATGTGATTGGGGTGCAGTAAATCAAGACAGGACAAGTAACTGACAAGACCTGATTATGAAGTGAAAATGGGTGACTGCATCATCGTTTTTGAAAGTCTCCATCCAAACTAAAATAATCCTGGAGTTTTCAAACTAAAATGGGGTCAGCAGCATTTTCAAAGTCTTAGTTTTAAAGGTTTGAAAACATCAGCGTAGTGTGGACACTAGGTGTAAATGTAGCAAAAATTATGTGTTAAAATGCAAACGTGTTGGAAGTATGTGGATGTAGCCTTACACAACTTCTGCGGGAGTTGGACTGAACATTTACTTCTACCTCAAAATGCGGTACTTTATCAAATTTAAATCTCATAACATATACATTTATAAACATTCTGA
Source organism: Rastrelliger brachysoma (assembly GCA_024605115.1). Classification (NCBI taxonomy): domain Eukaryota; kingdom Metazoa; phylum Chordata; class Actinopteri; order Scombriformes; family Scombridae; genus Rastrelliger; species Rastrelliger brachysoma. Next base: position 9,405 of record JANJYP010099289.1, on the reverse strand, counting down.
ATAAATAAACTTGAATTTATGTCAACACCCGCCTAAATGTGTGCTCCAGTAGAGAGTTTCTGTCCTGTGTAGGTGGAGATGAGGTTTGGATAACCCACTCTGGTGGCTTTGCTGCTTCAGTTCACTCTACTTTCCTCTCTCTGAGCAGTATTGACCCCCAAGTTGTGTTCCACTATTTTTGAAATTCAGGCCAAGATCCCCTGGCGAAGACAGTGTGGTTTCTTAGAGGAAAACATTACAGCCTTCCATGGTGCTGTGGTGTGAGACTATGACAGTGTGTGCGCTGAGGGAAGTCTATTTTGGGGAAGTTGTTCCAACCTCACTTCCATTTTCCGCTCTTGTGCTCAGTTCATTGACTGGCCAGTTGGCTACGTAGGTTCCTTGTTGGCAACAAGTTTGGGTAAAGGCAAGAAGCAGAAGTTATCAAGTGGCACCTACATACAAAAATGAAGTGGCTGCTATCCACCCAAATAAGCAGCCTAAAGATATTGGATTGACTTTTTGAATATGTAAAACTTAAAGAGAGGAAAGCGCTTTATTAATTGATGTTTGTACGCTATCACTCAAACATAGTACATGTGTTATTACAGACAGCTGCTCAGTTATTCTCATTATTTAAAGATTTTGTGTTGATTTTTTTTTTTCAATCAACTTGCATGCGGATGATTTAAAAAGCAATATTTTAGCCATTGAAACTTTGAGGTTGGCCGCAGGAGTGCCTGCGTCATTTAAATAGGAAAGCATGTTTACTTTCCTCATGCCATCTGCTGCTTCAATGTCTGCAGTAGCTCCACAGATGACGGTTAGCTCGCCCTCAGGCTGGATGTCGTTTCAAGGCAAAAAGCTCATCAAGATGAATGACAAGTTTTAGAGAATAAAAGGGGACAATTGACAGCTTGAACTAACAATACGCTTCCTGCCACAAGGTGAATGTTTGAAAGTCATTGTGTGGCCTCCGTGTTAAGTTGAGTGGTGGATTTCAATTGATATTACACCCCTGACCTCAGACTGACTGAAAATACTAACAGAATGATTGCTGATTGTTATTTGAGATAATCTATAGTCAAAAAAAATAACCAAAGGAAAATGGCAGTTGTACCCTGTTAGTCCATTTAACTCAGAAAGGGCCACAAAAGTCACAACATCATAAAAGGAGTCAATCAAACTCAACGTAATGTGAATTTTAAAAAAACAAACAGGCCCTTATCGTTTTACATTTGAGAAAAAGGCTCAAACTATTTGAAAAAAGCTTTATTGTCATTGGCAATTATCCCACCATTAAAGCAAACTTGCAGCTTACAGAAACAAGTGATATTAACATGAAACAAGCTATTTTGATTAGAAAGCCAAATAAAATGAATCTAATGCTGGTTTAAACAATTAAGCATTCATAGCAGTAAAATACAGTGTTGTAGCCTATAAAGAGATTTTTTTTCAATCCAGAAAACAACTGAACAAAATATTTAATTCATGTAGTGAATTAGTCATTATAGCTAGAAAGTCACTAAGCCACTTTCTCATATACTCTATCAATATCAACCCATGCCCAAGACTTGCACCATACTGCTTAGTGTACGAATACACATTGTTGTGTTTTCATATTATGGGGCTCTTGGGGAATTCTTGCATCTATTATGCATGCCATAAAATGCTATGCATGAGCAAAAACAAATCAATAAACAAACTCAAACCTCAGCTCCTAGAGGTACTTTTCAGAATGACCTCCACATACTCTTGTCCCCCTATCCGTCCTCTGCTTGATAGGAAGTAGAGTGGTGCCTTCTGTGTAGTTTCAGTGTGTAGGAGTGCTCTTGGAGTATGTGTCAGACGCAGTACGAGTTGGAGGCAGAGAGAAGGAAAAGACTGCAGCAAAGCCTGAATCAAACCATATGAGATATAGCTACTGTATCCAGTTTATAAAGCAGCTTTAAAATGCTGACCATACTGAACATTGACTTTAAACAGTTTATTTGAACAAAATGTCAGTTTATCTTCTAACATATTCACAACCTCTAGCTAGCTCAGCCAAGTTCTTGTAGCAGATGTATCTGTGACACAAGGTCTGACTTTTGATGTAATGAAAATGAGTGTCCAGTCATTCAAGATTTGCTGTTGGCAGCAGCTGTGTTCTTCCTCTGTCTCCGTCTGTCTCCGTGTTGCTCAGCATGGGATTTAACTCCTCAGAGGCCTGATGCTGCCTACCCTCACAGCCAGATTTCCACCTCAGCATTCAGTGGACATATGGCAAACCACCTATAACACCAGCCTCACCAATTACTGTTGCAGACCTAGTTCATGCATCTTTTCTACGTTTACATTTCTTTTTTTAGCTGAAGTTTGAAGACCAATATTTTGAAATAAACATCATATTTTAATGACTCTTCACCTCATAGCGTTTGCTTGCATTAGCCTTATCTATGGTTGAGTTTGTCTTTATTCTCCATCATTTTTTGTCCGAAAATGAATTAAAAATAACTTGTTGCACCTTCTCAAATTGAATGATTTTAAACATTTTTGTTCGAAAACTATATAAATATATAAATATATTTGGATTTTAAGACATTACCATCAGCTTGAAGAGATAACAGGGGCACATTTTTGGCAATTTAAAATTACTCTGGAAACTAAACTGCTGATGAACTGATAATGAAAATAATCAACTCTGGAGTCTTTTCCTTCATATAAAGCAGAGTGTACTGCTGAAGCACTAATGGTAGTCTCTCTAACCTGCACATCCACTTATCAATAAATACATGCACTCTTCTATCTATAGCTGCTGCAGTACTATCAAACATTCAAGTGTGTGTGTGGTGGAACATGCTTGCGAGTCATCCAAGGTTCACCACTTCTCTGCCCTTCCTGAAATGAAACATTTATCACTCTTGACCCATGTCATCCCGTGGCCGTTTAAATCTTGGCAGTCACATCTCTCTCTTCTCCCCTCTCATCCATCTAACCGTACACTAAAAAACGATCTGAATGTGTTCAATAATATGCCTTTGAATGCGTTGTAGTGTGACAACCCAGGTCCAATTTTTTTCTCATATGTGTACAACTTCCATCCAAGATTCCTTCTCTTATTAAATTGCATTCCTCTGCCAACAAAAAAAGGGCACTTGATCCTCCGTCCTTGCAGTATGGCAGATTAAACATGGTAAATATGATCCCTTAGCTCAGTCAGTATACCTCATGAACCAAATCATTGTGTTATTTATGATCATTTTCTTGTGTTTCTATGAGCAGTATGCAGTATCCCTCAGGCTGTTTTTGTTCAGCAGTAGCTCCATGTCCTTTGAGTTCACTTTGGAGTGTCTGCATTTGTAAATGTGGAGAGTTGAAAGAAGCATTTCATTGCCTGTTTTACTTCTTTGTACAACACTGACAGATTTCAATTGTAACCAGAAAGCAACAAGAATAGTCAATTAGCTGCCAACTATTACATGAATTGGCAGTCTTGTATGATAGTAAAATGAATATAATGATGTTTTAGTATTGGCGGGGACAAAATGATTAATCGATTAATTCAGAAAGTAATTGACACATTAATTTATATTTTAAAAAATAATGGTTAGTTGCAGCTAAGGTTCTCCAAAATGGCACGTGAAACCATTTAGAATGATTTGAATTTTGTTTTTCTTATCAGTTCCTAAACAGAATAACCCTTCGTTATCACAAAGAGGGTCTATATATTTGTAAGCTGTGGCTAGGATCTATCACCGTCACGCATCGGTTTGTGTAGATGCGAACACGCATAGTTAACATCACAACAGTACTGAAAGATAGACAGCAGTAAAAATTCAGAAAATGATGAAGCACGCAAAAATATCTGGTTAAAAAGACTTTCTGTTTTTACTTTTTGTCACTTTCTTAATTTGTCTTCGAGATCGACCGGAAACTTTTTTTTACTGCCTTACCCACTACCTGCTCTATGTTCCTATGCAGTACAGCATTATTCTGAGATCATAGAATATTTATTTCCAATACAATGCAATTGCATATTTCTTGTCTTCAGATATTCACTTTCATTCACATATACTTTTTATATGTTCTGTTTTCTTATGTAACCTATGTTCTCCACTATCTGACACGTATACTGAAACATGCACTCTCCTGTTCAACCAAGATTTGCAGTGTATTCTCCATTTCACACTAACCTACAGTATGTGTTGGCCTGTTGACTTTTAATATAGTTAACATATACTTCAATAATAGCTGCTTATGTGCTCGCCACAGTTGCATCATTCATCTACACCAACAAACATTGACACACAAAGGGAATATATACACTTTCATGTGCTGACTTTTTGATCTCCTTGGAAATATAGCCATTATGTGACTCTCACTTTGTGCCATCAGACATGACAGTAGATAAGTCAAGTCAGGCACTAAAAAGGTTGCTATCACCCACTCTGTTGGTGGTCCATCAGAGATAACGATAATCCCAAACAGACACTTTAGACAAGAGCTTTTGCTTTCACAGCATGGCCAGTGGACACATCTAAACAAGATCAAATATGCCCTTCACTTTCTGGAAATTGGATTGTTACTCAACATGGCGATCACGAATTTCATCCTATCAAATGTTTGTTTTTGTTGCTGCCTATTTGTGCCACTTCTCTACTTAACATGGCTGTAAAAAGAATAAGTCTGACTAAATAAGAGCTGCATTTTCAACTTTCAATTTGGCAAACTTGCAGCATGCTCCACCTGAGCTCTTCCCAGATTACCTCATCAGTCAGACCCACCTGTCAGTAGGATTCACCTTGGTGTAATCATCAGAAAAGAAAGAGGCTAAGGCTACAGTGCCGCATCCTCCCGACAAAATTGCTTTCATAGCCTTCCCTGATAGTTTTTCCTTCCTGTCTTCCTCTCTCTTGAACTTTGCCAATCTACAAGTTATTTAAAAGTATCCTACCATTTATCTTATCAGGCAGGGAAGGTTGGTAGACCTTGCACGTTTTGCTCTTTTGTTCCTCACCTGTTTGTTATGTTGAGGAAGACGCTACAGTCTGTCCTATAATGAAGTTTTGGGTGCTCTCCACAAAAAAGCACCGGCTGGTATTTCAAGGAAACATTTTTAGGAACACTCTGAAGATAATGGCATCTGCTTCCTCAGTTCCTAGCAGGAGGTTCGATGAGAATGCATATTAGTATTATTAGCTGTGCCACTGGCATGTAACTTTGACCTATTTTTAAATGTGGAGCTCCTTTTCTATCATAACATAAGCTCAGATTCTTCGTTGTTGTGTGTGTGCTGTACTTGCACACATCTGGTAAGCCTAGCATTTATGAATAAACACATAAATGTTTCATAATTGGGTGAACCCTTATCAGAAGTACTTAACGTACAGTACAAACCACTCTTAATTATAATGAAAATGTGCAGTCTAAAGATGATGGATAAAAAACTGAGGTTGATTAGTATATTTTGCTAATTTTACAGCCCATCACAGATTGTGTGAAATGGCGCTCTCTGATCTCAGATCCACTTAGATTAAGGTTACACCTGAGTTCAGAGGTTATTCAAGCATCTTATCCTTTTAAGCCTGTATTTGGAACAGCAAACATGCAAATTACCGCTTTGTTCAATAGATAAAAGGTAGCATGGGTGGATGGTGTTCCAGATGAGATCAGTATCGTAGGAGAGAAATAAAATACCAGAGGCAGTGCGATGAGCCAGTTTCTGTAGTGAGTTCAGGTCAAGGCACGCAACTCTGTCAGAATGTCCCCACATGGTTGCCCACACCTTCTCAAGCATATTTAGGGATCTACAGATGACAGGCAACACCCAATAGGCACGATTTGGCTCGCTATGCTTCATCTGGGATGCAGAGTGGTAATTCTGGATGATTAAAGAGGTTTATTCGTTTCTGTGTAAATGTTGATGCCAGCCCCGGCCAAGTTTCACCTGGCTCATCACAGACATTTCCATAACCCTCTTTCGTTTCTGAATGAGATATGACAGCTCAGACTGCATCCAAATGCAAAACCACATAGTCCTGTCGTGGGGAGAAAGGATTAGAAATGGAGGAAAATGTAAATACCTCTATGGTGAAATTTTACCTCCATAATTCTCCCTGAGAAGATAGCTATATGTACATGACTTCCTCATGAAATGTTTACTTTACAGTATATGTGGATTTTTAGAGTAGTTATTTGACTTAAAGCAGATCCAAGTTTCATTACTCTTCTTTTTCAAAAAGCCTCTGGAAAACTTCTGACTAAATGTTGACTTTTGCTCATTTCAGCACTTCAAATGTAGCCTCAGGCTTTTCATTGAAATTCTCCAACTTGTTACACTTAATTATGTTTACATAATAGTGGACTTTATATTACACCTTACTTTCTGCACTTTCTGTGATTACAGTTTTGCCATTGCTTTTATTGTATTCATTGTATATTGTACAGATCTGATTGTCTGTCCATTAAGGCAGAGAGATACTATACCTTTTTTTTCCCTTGTTTTAAGTTTTCCTCCATATCAAGGGTCTAAATATAAACTATCAAATTGTATATTGTAAGTCTTCTGTGGCAAACTTGTGATTTTGGGTTTTTTAAATAAACATTTCTTCAAATGACGGGGGTAATGCGGTTCAGAAAAGTCCCTGAGTCATCTGAGCTTGCCACCCAACTCTGCAACTTCACCGCAGGGCACACGTAGTAAGGATCCGTATGAAGAAGGGTTGCATATTTCTGTTCGAAGCCACTGGCATAGAGCTGTTGTATGCTTTTTGCACTTCACTGATGGCCTTTGGGTTTAGGATTAATTTTCCTGGTTGGACACCATAATGACTGATGGCATTGTTCAAGTCCTTAAGATGCAAAAAGACACACATTCATCCATTGATTACTTGGACTTAATTACTTCTGCTGCAACAAATTGAACATAATTGTAGAGAAACTAGTGATGCAGTGTCCAACTCTATGATTTGATTTTCTCTAATGAGATTGATTGTATATAATTTGTAAAAATGGAAAGTAACGTGCTATTATAACTTGAAACCATTGTCTCGTGTAAGTGAACTTCGCAGCTCTTTTCCACAGTTGTAAATCTCTGGATTGACTTGACCAGATGTTAGCCCTGTTTGAAGAATATTAATTTATAAATTTGTTGAACAGTTATGTGTTGAGAGTGAAGTAGATTTTTGGCTCGCTCTGAGCACCTTTCCTCACTTCAGTAGACATATTGGAGTCCATAAAGTCAATATCATCTCCCTTAAACACTCAGACACCAGACAAACTCTTTTCCCATCAGGAAATTTTGGTCTTTTATCATCTTACTGAGGGTTTAAATCAGTTCTAGCAGTGGACGTTATTAATTAAGGAGACGTGATGGCTGTTGTTCACAATAATTATGCTTGATGATAAGAGACAGAGCAAAGTTCTTAACATCCATTCTTCTGCCTGTAATCCCAATAGAGACGTTTCTTTGTTGGAATGGAAATGCACATTTTAAATTCAGTGCCAGTTCTGGTGTTTGATATAGATGTATTTTATGATTCTTGTTTGCAAATAATATAGAGGTAGTCAAACATTGTGAGAATGTGTGTGTGTGTATCGCATTCAGCAGATGTGGTAGAAAGGAATATATTGTGGTTACAACTGTAATGCTGTTAGGAGGGCATTAAGAAGCCCATAGCCTGCTGTCTCACTGAGAAACTGCAGAGTGGTACTTTTAATAAGCGACACATATTTTCAGTACTGTGCTTCATACCACAGAAAACAAAATATATTGTATTTTTCATGGGCTGTGGTTGCATAAATCAAATCAAATGTTTATATGTCTTTTTCTGGATTAGTGGTTATTGTGCCCTCACAAGACAAAAAAGAGAATATAATCAAACAAAATTTGACCACCTTTTTAATCTGGGGGAAAAAATCCCACTTAGATTCACTTGAAAAAAGGAATAATAAAAATAATAATAATAATAATAATAAAAAGCATTTCCCAGAATTTTATGGCAGTCCCATTTGCTTTTGATGTTTGATGAGTCTGAGAACACTGAATCTGGTCTGTCTTTCTTCACTGTTGGAGCTTTTGTGCAGTTGTTATCATTTTTTAGACCATTGTGGATAAATTATTTTGTCTGAGCCTCAGTGCTTGTATACATTTTAAAATGCTGCATCTGCTCGAAACTCCCAATTTCTAAATGACTGCCAATAATTGCAAATATTGACCCCTGTTCTCCATTTATTTTCCAAAGACTCCATTGATGTCAGAAGGCAGATACCAGTAGCTCTTGGTTTAATTTCTTTTTTGACCTGACCCCTTCAAACATGAATGTTTTAGTCGCGTGGGTGGCTGTAGGATATGTTAATTTAATTCCATGCAGATGATGCTATTATTATCCTTTGCAGAATGCCATGATCCATGGTTTCCTTATTCATCAAACCTCCCCCACACGCATTGCATCTGTCCAGCCTGGAATGGGGCTCACACTTCACCATTTCAGAAAAAAAAATCTATTGAGAAATGAGGAGACCCCCTAGTCCTCATTTTTTTCTCAGAGAGGACAATCACACAATGACACAGCCCCGTTTAGTGATGCATCACTGCCCAAGAAGTATTTGCCTCCTTCAAGTTCACCACCTCACACATTCTCGTGTAGTTTAGCCTTTTCCCATCGACAGCTGCTGATCGGTGAAAGTAGGTCTGTCACAACCCTCCAATCTTATCAGACAGGTGTTAAACCTGTAATTCACTTACTCCTTTTCCTGCTGAAAGGATTATTCCATTAGTTGCCCAACAGCAATGAATTTGGCAGTTTGGAAAATCAGTTTAGGGCTGCGACTAACAATTATTTTCATTTTCTGTTAATCTGCTTTTCATTTTCTGGCTTAATTGATTGCTAGGTCTGAAAACTGTCAGAAAAAGTGAAAAACGCCCCTCCTCAAGGACAGTTCTGTTTTTTGGTTGTTTTTTTTTACTTGATGTATTTTCCATAGATCTATGAAGTTGTGGCTTGGTATGTCCTATTAACTTTGCTGCAGCTCTCAGATTCCTGAAATTCAGATTCGGACAAACTACAATTATTGGGACAACCTACGACAGCTTCCTACTGCTTTAGAAACAAACATGATTTTTCTATGAATCACTTCAAAAGTTTGAGTCTGTAAACACAAGCGCTAGCTGCCTGTAGCAGCATTATGGCTAACTGCATTGGGAACAACATCTGAGGAAAAAGCACAATGTGTGTTTTCTCCTTAACTGTATTTGGCATTACTCATTTGTTTTCCCATTTTCTAGAATAAACAATGAATATATGAATCAAAAAAATAATCAACAGGAAACATATCAATATTTGTACCCCCCCCCCATCCATTCATGAACTGTCTCCTTTTATCTCCCCATATCCAAGGATGCACAACTTATCTATAGGCTTGACAGTATCTGAGTCAGTATGC
>JANJYP010099149.1:0-24604 GCA_024605115.1 Rastrelliger brachysoma | reverse complement strand
GGTTTCCCTTCGTCCGTGTTATTATAATCTGGATCTGGAATATTTTATGTTCAAATTATTACTGTTTAACCATTGTATACAATCATACATGTATAGAGACATAGTTCAATTCCAAAGATCCTCACTGATACAGAGTATGACTTTGCTGTTGTGTGAGAACTAAGCTGAAGAAGAAGCTTCCTACTTTAACAGTAATAAATGCTTTCAGAGTGACCCTTTAACTGACCTTTGAGCCACACTTAATTCTTTGCCTCAGATAACTGTGAACAGCTTTAAATACATCTGCCCAATCTGATCATTGTTGCATAGATTGTGAGCAGATATTGTGAGATTATAAAAGGTCATTGATGAGGAGAGCAGCAAATAACTCAACCTAACCCTCACAGTCATTTTGTACTGATTACAGCAGATGATAGTATGCAGTTCATAAAAATACACATTACCAAAATAAAGATATTTCATGTCTGCCTGAGGCTCATTTCTTTATGTGCTGCACATGATGGCTCATACATACTATAATGGTAACTATACAATGACATGCAGATAAGTCATCTTTTTGCAATGTATTTTAAAATAAAGTATGACTAAAGTAGACTATTAGCTAGCTACTTACAATAAATAAACCCAAAGGAATGTAAATAGCTTTTGAAATATGTTCCTATAAGCATTAGGGAAGTACAGAGAGCCCTGGATGTGCAAGAGTGTCTGTGTTGTGTTTTCACTCCTCATTTTAGGATTTGTGTTACAATATGTGTTTTTCAATGGAGGGTTTCAACACCAGTTCTTGAACCAAACCTGGTCTCCCAGACAACTGCCCTGACACCTCAGTTTCAGCTCTGGCAGAAATACAGACCGGCAGCTCTTCATATATCCATGACACAGAGACCAACAGCAGAGCAGAGCAGAGGAGAGAGATAGTGATAGGGATGTGATCTGGCTACACAATAAGTCCTGACCTGTGTGTTGTTGTTGTTGTTGATACTTTTTTTCACTAGCAGTACAATTATATTGTTAGCTGGTGGCTAACAACTGCTTACTGTGAATAGCTACTGCACATGGCACAAAAACATGAAAGTGCATACTCACTTCATCTTGTAAAATATGTCACTCAACCTGCACATTCACATGTGAATGCATTATTGCATTATTCTGCTGAAAACCTCACTTAGCAGTACATTTCCCTTTTTTACAATGAAATCACAATTATGATGTTATCTCTTTCAGCAAGTTCTCCCCCTGTTGTGCTCAACAGCCAAGATGGCGCCAGTTGCCTTCCTCCTGCTCACTGCTGGAGATTTGCAGGTTGTAGCAATTATTTTTATTAATGATCACATGGTTCATATGTTAGTGTTGGAAAATCCATAATTCCTGATTAATCTGGAAAAATCATATCCCTAAAGATTATTTTCCATAGTAATTAGTAATGCCTAATGCTAGGATACTGTAATTCACATTAGTTTGATATGCACAAGACTACAGTCATTGGCAGCCGCAAGTTTAATTTGTCCATTTTAATCCTGTTATTTTTAAGTTCTGACTCTAGGAGCAAGATTTATCTTCTCTGTGACGTTGAACGACATGAATAAAATTTCTGATAAGCTCTTTTTCCCTCTGTAGTTCTGCCAGGATGGCTCACATGTGCGGGCAAGTAGGGAGGTGGTGGTGGAAGGATTAGGAAGAGGTTATATCTAAGGCTCACTTGCAGTATGGCACACGAAGGGTGGCAATACAGGTTCAGCAGATGCTACTGGAGCGTAGCCACATAATCACAGATTAGATATGGAGGCCCTAGCTAATTATAAGAAAAGCAGCAGCTGACAGCAGCCTCTTCACAGCACTAATATGAATCCAAAGTTCAGAGTTAATGAATGAAACAAGATTCTAAAATAAATTCATGTTGTCTCTTCTTAAAATACATTAATGCAACACATAAATGTGCAGATAGATAGATAAATAAATGAATATCAGTGCTTCTGAGCAGCCTTCTTCTGATCATTTAGACTCTCCATTCTCAGTTTTATTATGATGGTTTTCTTGTAGTAATGTACCTCATCTGTCAATTAATCGCCTTGATTATACATTTATTTACCTAATGGAATCTACTTAGCCCTGCCAGTCCTTTTCAAAATGATGTATTGCCCTTATTGATGGACTGATTTCTGCAAACTGCTAGCGTTCCCCTTAATTGTCCTTATCGATTAATTTTCACCATCTTGTCACAAATGTCTCCTTTATTTAGCTTGTGCATTCATTTGTGCATGAATGTGTGTCAAACCCATTAAATTAACAGTCAACAGTTAGGCCCTTCCAGCAAGGCTTGGGTTACTTTGGATTATCATAAATTGACAAGTGATCCCCGCCTCACTGATAAACTCTATAGATGTATAATGTGCATCACGTGATTGAACACTGACATTTTGAAAACACACCTGACACAAGGCAGGGGAGGACACTGTGTAGTTAGGTAAGACACTAGACACATTTGAGTAGGCAAAAAGTGAATGTAACATGTAGTCTGCCCTCTCCTTGTCCTCGCTGTAACTTCAGCAATAGTTAACATCATAATGTTGCTATTTATGGCACCTGTTAAATAAGGCAATATCTCAGGATCGATTTCGCTGCCACTCGCTCTCCCCCTTTGGCACTCTCTTCCAACACACGTAGGATTTGATAACTCAAACTCTATTGATTTTTCTATAAGCAAAAATAGCCTGCACAGAGGCATAAACAAAAAATATTGGTTGTGTCCAGTGCTTTTTTTTTAAAGATCAATATTTAAATGTTTTTGTTTGGTTTGTGTGGGACATTGCATCTTTATATACTGTGGTATATCATGAGTAAAGAAACTAAAATGTACCTATGTGAAGTTCCTATCAAGGCCATTTCCAACATATTATTGTATGTAGTCAGCGGCATCACAATGTTGCATGCTCAAAGCATGAATTTGGGAAAAGTGTAATTCTGCAATTGCAAGACTGCAATGTATACAATATATCTTGTGGATGATAGAGCTGATAGAATTGTGAGGTGACATACAGGGAGACTGCTACAAATGGAAATACACACTATGCAACAAATGCAGAAAACATAATGGTATGACAACGTTTGGAGAGGTCTTGTGTGATGAAAGAAATAAAAAAAATCTGAAGGGGAAAATGGGAAGAGAGGAACCATAACATTCAAATGCAAGATTGGGATCTAGCTTCCTGAGTTGGGGAGAAAGTGACAGAAACTAATGGATTTCTGTGGCTGGTGTGATTAGGAGGCTGTACTAAACCTGAGATAATGTGCTGATATCTGCTGGGAGTTGCTTGATGCTGGCTGATCATAATAGGAATAAGAAATACTTTATTAATCCTGAGGGGAATTTAAGTATCAGTAATCAGTGGACCCAATACAGTTGAAAAGCCGTTCACCTCTCTGCAGCACTCAGCTGGCCCTACATGTCCGGTGTATTTACGTATAAAGAAAGAAACCCATCTTCTCTACAATCTGGCTATTAAAATAATGCAGTACTGATTTGGTTAAAAGGTTTTGGCAATGGCTGTATTAGATGTAACCATGTGTTTCATATTAAGCATAATGGAATGCATAAAGATGTGGTGTCATCGGATGTGCAGCACAAGGATAAAAAAAAAAAAAAAAAAAAAAAAAAAAAACCTTTCGGACTAGGCTGGCAAAGCAAAACTTAAAAGTTTCATGGCGTAAACACAGGCTTTGGTGCATTAAACATTGCTGATGTTCTTATGCATGGTCCTTGGGCTTCACTGTGCCGTTGCGCATTTTAATTTTAATCTTAATCAATGTTCCGTGCTCTAATGAGAACACTGGTTTTTACACGCTTGTTGACCTGCCAGATCAGGATGTACTAAATGTGATCAGAGTCTTATTAGCCTTGGGAAGGTAAACGCTGGCCTCTAGCCTCATCGCTATAACAACAACAACCCCATCCAATGGTGTGAGCTTTTGCGATTTTTAAAGGAATGGCGCTTTTTGATGAGTCAGGTTATGAATTTAAAAAGGGGCCACAAAAACAATGAGTGGGACTTCAGTGTAGCACCTGTGGAAATATGATTCTCCTCAATTCATTCCATACTGTCATCACTACTTAACTGGTCCCACGGGATTCCTTTACAGCAGAATAACAAGTTATTGCATCACAACAGCCATATGTCCTGGGCTTCCCTGGGGGAGATGGCTCCGGCTGCCCACATCCACTTTCTTTGTTGACAGTTGTAGGCAGAAGAAGCCTGGCAGATGTACCAAGTGTCACCAAGTTGGAGCAGGATGAAGTACTTCTTCTTCTAATATGATAAGTGAAATTAAAAACCCACAGTAATAGACTGTAGTCTTTGCAGTCCTAGTCATGTGTGTGATCTTGTGAAAACTTTCTGTCTGACTTATAACATATTTAACTGTGTTGTCTTGCTTAAAGCATAATGAAGCAAAAGAGATTCATTGTGACATCCATAGCCATGTTTTTGAAGTTATTGAATCTCTACTGAAAAGGTGGTAACACCACTGCAATCATGATTGTGCCATACAGCTGCACGAATAATAAAAATCTGTCACTGTTTACTAATGCTTAAAGGTGCTGTGCAGAATTTTCACCAGATAAAACCTTGATCTAACATCTCTACAGTTTCTAGCTAATCATATCATCTGCCCCAGAGTAAAACTTGATAGATCAATGTTTCAGATGAAATACGATTTACTCTGCTTGATATGGATGCAAACTGAAGAAGTAGAGTGATAAGACCTGTACAGTTGATGGCAGATAAAAGCTAGGAAAACTCAGCACAGCTGCACCATCTCTCTGAAAATTACCAGTATTGGAGCGTCTGAAAATGCTCTAGTTGAATTATTGTTAATTTTACTTTATTGCAGTGTGCATTGTACACTTACAGAACATTTAAGCACAAGTTTTTAATGTTACTAAACACTCTGTGTACTGATACAACATGATTTGGAATTAATTGCATAAATGAGTAAGATAGCTCATTTGTTTATTTTATTCCTTCGTGTTCATTATTGAATTAAATGACACAATCCAATTAGTAGTGTGCATTAGCCTTTTTTGCAGTTTGATTAAGCAAGTAAAATATTAAGGCTGATGCTGAGCCAAATTATGCTGCATTACAAATCCTCCAAATCACAAGGCTGTGCAAAGATATTATTCTACAAAACTCTCTGAGCTGCAGGCTGAACACAGGAAAGCCTTCATCTGACAGTTTTGGATCAGTGCTGTGAAGACTGACCTGTCCAAACACATCCAGAGTAATACAGTGTAAGTCTGGCATGTATATGTTCGTGTTATTTCTACTCTTTCCAATTTTATAAAGAGTTGTATTCATTGGTTGCTGTCTAACAATGTTATTATTGGAGTGGGTATTTCTATTGTCATTGCAGTTATTTTTGTAATATCTTTTCCCTCCTAGGATTGTCAGGACAACAACTATTTAAATAGAAATGACCTCAATTTCGAGGGAACATTTCATTTGGCTGGAGCGTGTGTTATACATCTTGAGGAATGGCAACATGTCAGGCCTGCCAAGCTGATTCCCAGAGTAGCTAAAAATGACACTGCTTACAGCCAGTTCTGTCTTTACCATACGTGTGCACTGAGTATTTTGGAAGCCACCACAAATATTTTACACATCGGGTACAGAGGATGTTTTGTTTTTGTCTCACTCTGATTATATTCACTCTTTTTTTCCTCCCACACAGAGCTGTTATACAGACAGACCATGTTTTCATTGCTAGTCAATAGATCACCTGACAAGGTTTCTAGAAAGCACCTTTCACCATGTCTTAACCCATTACTGTGATGGCATGTCTGCTAGAAAAATACAACTGCAGAAATAGGTGAAGGTTATCACTTCTTATTTTCTAGAAAATGTGGCAGATGTCATTTATAATCCATTGGCACACTGCAGCTGGCTCAATAGAGGAAATTCCTCAACCTGAGAAGAATTAAATACATTCTACAGTCATCTACTGGGGTGAATAAACTTCCTGAAAATATAACACATGACCCCAATTTGCCCAACGCTTATGACAGATGTCTCTCCTTGCAGGTCAGTGTGAATGCGAGGAGGTGTACTTTCTCTTTTAACCAATCTTTAGTGAGGGCTGGTACATTAACTTGGCAAAGCATGTGGTCTATAATCTGCGTGAATGACTATGTCATATATCAAAAGTCTTGCAAAGGGTCTTGAGTTCAACACAGTTTGAAAAACCAATAGAAAGTGAGACCCCTGCCTACTGCTTACAGCTCTCATGACAGAAAGACTGAATCTGTCCCTGACACTTGCTTTCAGTTACTCTAATACTCTATATGCTGAATGATTGATTTCAGGGCTTAACATTACCATATGGTGAACAAACATATCTATTTGTCTTGCAGTGTTGTCTTAAATGGAAAGCAGCACAGTGTGCTTGACTATTCTACACAGACACCTTGATCAATTGGTACACAAGCTTTCCACTCCATAAAAATTGGAAGCAAACATAACCAAAAATCAAAATTGCAGAGCCCAACTGACACTTTTTCAAAGGGACATCAGTAGAGAAATTGAGCACTCAATGAAACAATGGAATAGAAGGGGAGAGCATCTATTTGCAACAATAAAGTGCAAATACAAGCAGCCGGTCTTTAATGGAACTCCTCACTGTATCACTCATTGCTCAGCCCCCCAAGGCTTAGCAAGATTGAATACACCATATGTTTATCTGGAGCTTTTCCCCTAGTAAGTGGCACTGACGGCATGGTTTTGGCACTACCCCTGTCCTTCCCATAATGCATCATTCCAAGAGCTCATTTAGACAGTCCCTTTCTAGACACCACACAAATAGCGACTGAGGCTTTTATTTGGTTGTTAGATCACTCCTATCCATCCACTTTGTGTATCGTACTTAATGGATCTGCTCAAAGGCTTCTCCTTTGTTGTGTTGTATGCATGCAAAATACCACATACTGTACAACAGAGATTTCACTTGTCTAATCAAAACAAGTATGGAAGTTGACACTTTGCTCATGTCCGTCCTTGTTTATGTACAACCATTTTGTTTTGAGGAGAAACATAATTGATGTCTGGATTATGTTTGCTGGCCACATTATTTTGTATTGGAGGAAGTGTTACATTTTGTACTTCCCATACATCAGAGACAGGGTTTCACATTCTGATAGCTTATGTTTGGTTTCAGCAACAACAACACTGTAATTAATGTTAGAAAACAATGATCCTTCTGGGTAACTGGTGATAAAATAAAAAGATGGAGTCTAATGCTTCATGTCACTTGAATATTTCACCCAGATCACAAATTCCCCCCTAACCTTACTGCTGTAACTGTGTCAAAACATTGTCATAAAAATGCTTTAGTTGCTGTTGGCAGATAATTTACATTCTCACGATATTGCAGTTTGTAAACTAGATTAATTAAAATTTCCTGATTATGTTTATAGAAAATTTAATAGGGGTGGCATGACTTCAAATTTGTAGTAATGTAATTTCTAGGAGACAGGTTTGCCATGCAATCTTGCTACAATTTGGCAATGGTGCTACACTACAAAATGCTGATCCAGACTCAGTACCACCTCAGCTACCCTGTGTGTGTGAACTGCACTCTGATTATCATTGTGATATTCGTATCTCATCTAACCTTGTAACGATATTCTCTTGTACTGCCTCAGCAGCCCTCCCTCCCCGGTTACCATGCTGCTGCCGTACGGCCATTTTTAGCCCCATAATTTCCTTGGCAGTAAGCTCCTGATGAGGTTGGTCAGGGATGAAGACTTCTATTAACTCAAATGTTGTACATGAAGGGAATTGCAGACCCATAAAGCAAGGTCTTGTCAGTCTCCCAGGTGAGCTCTACCATGAAGAGCATAGCCTTCCTCTCCTCCCACTGGCAGATTTGCCTTAAAAGTTTCACTGCCTGGAGGGGGGCGGTAAAAACTTTGGGAAAGCTGCTTGATTTTCCCCTCTACGTCTCCAGCATGCACACTGTACCTGCTGTTTAGTGACACTGACACTCTCTTCCACTCTCAAAGAACTCTACAAAGCTTCACTTAGTTTTAAAACATGGGGAACCATTTACAATAATGACTTAATTTCAGATTATGGTGGTCACAGTAGGACATTGTGGTGTGTAAACATAGTTGAAAGGCTTTTCTTCCCCTTTTAGTTGTGCCCCAATAAAAAGGAAACAAAAAATACTTTATTTAAAGCTTGATGGCATTTAAGAATAATATTTTGAAGTTAAAATAATCAGCAGCACTATTTGTATTTTCTTATTCAACTGAATAATTTTTTTTCTGAGCCATGTTCATCCAAGGAAGACGACTATTACTATTTACAATAAACAGCTTTCTAAGAAATAAAAATATAAACAATAATAAGAAAAAAGTTTTAAATAAAATGTAAGGCTACAGAAAGCAAAAATGTGGAACTGCTCGACTGAGTGAATCATCAGTTTTTTGGTAAGAGAAAAGCTCTCAATCCTGTTCTCATCTCTACAAGCTGATGAGTGTTTGCTAGATATTGCTTCTGTTCTCATTCCCTGAGATGCTCTTGGATCCGGGGTGACACTATTAAATCCGAGTACCAGCTACCTCTCTCTAAAAATGTCTTATTTTTAACCTCTAATCACATTTTTGTCTCAACAGTATGGACAAAATGATATTCCACCATATTCAAGCTCATACTATGATTTTAAATATGCCTTTAAGCCAGTTCTGTATGTATTCATTCAAACAAATTAAAGGTTCACTGCAAACCGCAAAGTCACATTATTTCTGATTACAGCTGGTTTACTATTAGGCAAGCTTTATTTATTCAGGATTTCTCATTGAGATCTCTTTTGCAAGAGATACCTAACAAATTATATCATCATTCACATCATATTCACAAAGCCATCATCATACATACTCGCAGACACACTAATTTATTAATTAAATCAATCACAAGCATTATGAGGAAAATTAACTGGTAACAATCAAAGTCCCTCAGAGAAAAAGAGAAAGGTGTATCTAACTCTAACAAGCTGTTGTTGGAATTTACTTTGTATCAGGAACTTTTAAAGGCAACCTGTCCTGCGATTTAGCGTCATAAGCTCTAAATGAACTAAGGATGTTAAATATATCAGCAACTTAGATCACAAGGCCTTGGGTATACTAATGCCTTCCAGATATCAGTTACAAACATCTGACCCTCCCTTGTGTAATGAATCGAGTGGCTTAAGAGTGGTGCCAGTCGCATTAGTGCACACAGGCTACCAAGGTAGACAATATGGCAGACTGCATAATGAGTATTCTGTTTTGCACAGAGACAGAAGTTCTGTTCTAGAGTGATGGTCATCATTAGTTTTGTTGTACCAACTGAAATCCTAAGTATTTATAGCGATGCACTGTGTCAACTGGTTCTCCATTCAGAGAAGGGATTGGTGTGGGAACATCAGTAGTACTCTTGTGAAATACACACATTTAATCTTCTTTGAGTTTAGAAGAAGTTTTAAATCAAACAAAAAGGTATGGAGATTGTAAAAAGTGCACTGCAACCTGTAGAAAGATTGGTCTATGATTAAACTGATATTTCCAAAATCTAGTATAAGCTCATACTGATTTAAAATCAGGGCCTGATCAATTTGCTATGTCTAAATTATGCAGTCAAATCAAATTCCAATTGTTGAGCTTTGCCATGTATTGCATACAACCTTATTCAGTTGACATCTTTTCTGTGTTGGTGCTGTTTTGTACCTATGCTGATTTTCTTGGAAGAAATTGTGTTGGCAGTTGCAGTGGATTTGGGTGCAGTAAAATATTCCATATATTATCTTGAATGCAGCACAGTAAGATGTTGGGCAGACTGCAGAATCAGTGCTGCTGATGGACACATAATAAGCACATTTGCAGGAACAGGGAATTGTCTTCATAGCTAGAAACAGACAGGCGGTGTTTTCAGACCATTGCGTGCAGATTAATGTGTTTGGGGGTGGACTGAGAAGAAATATGATGTAATGAATTAATGAGGAATCACTATTGCCTGAAGGGTTTGGGATTAAAATTCTTGCTTTCATACTTATTCATTTCATTTCACTTATGTATTTGTAAGAACAACACACATTAATCAACGTTTCTGTAAATGTGCCAGTGTTAGCAAGCTGGCTAATTTTCAACATTCCTTTGGCGAGAAGTCGCCGTAAAGACAGCAACAAAACAGGGATTCTCAAGACCGAACACAAGCCNTTTCAACATTCCTTTGGCGAGAAGTCGCCGTAAAGACAGCAAGAAAACAGGGATTCTCAAGACCGAACACAAGCTATGCAGAGCAATGGGAAACACTAAGACATTATGATAATACACCAACACCAAACATCATTGCAGCTCATATCAGTCCACATCCAATAACACAAGGACATGGAAAAAGTCAGCAACAGGTTAGCCAGTAAGGACAACAGCTATAATAGAATGAGAAATGTAATATGTAGATTAGAGATGTTAATGTATGCTTTTCAAAAGCCTGAGTTCCTGTATGAAGTAGTGGCAAGTGGTACAGTTTCTTTTTTTCAAATGTTGTTGGTTGTTCCAAAATTGAGAAGCTCTTATAAAAAAGCTTGATTGGCTGGAGAAGAGCACTTGTTTTATGATAAGGGTCAAGGTCAAGTCAAGGATAATATCAATATTAATATGAGAAAGTACTTGAATGATCTCTGCAGACAAAGACTAAGATCTCAATCAGTCAAACAATGTGCAACAAATGCAACACTAGTGAATTTACATCAGTTGTTTACACTGATCATTGATCACTGAGTTTAAAAGCTGCTGATTTTTGCATGGACATAAATTATAGTATTGTCTGCATACATCTAAACTTCACAGAATCAGATGGTAAATCAAATGTATATATGCTGACCTGCAAAGGTCCCAGGATGGATACCGGATGACATTCGTGACATTTGTTGCTGAATACCAGATCCATATGAGTTCAAGATTAGGAAAATATCCTTGTAAGTTGCTTTTGTTTCAGTGCCTTTTTACCTTGCTTGTTTTTCAATTGATAATAAAATCACCCATAACAATTACTTCCTCCCTGATGTATGTTCTATAAAACACAGCAAATATATATTTCAGAATTACATATTTTGCAGAGGGTGATCTGCACAGTGCAATGAGCAAGAAAAAAATGGGTTGTGATAGTGTGATGTTTAGACAAATACAGTCAGTAATAGCTATTTTCAATATAGCATTGAATCTCTTTGCAAGGCTTGTGAACTTTAATATAAAAGTGTACAGTGAATGCAGAGATGAGAGCTGCTGCCAATACACCAGTCCTGCCCATGGCTATGTTGATGCACATGTAATATGATACGTATCTTATTTTAACATCACTTCTTCATGTTAATCTGAGTCAACAGTCTAAGTGTGTTGTGTACATTTTGACACAATTACTTTAACCCATTTTGATATTTTGGGTCAAAATATCAGCATTGTGTGGGGGAGTATTACTATATTGTTCCATGACACTGATGTTTTATTCAGTCCTTGTAGGAAAACATGTATTTTGGTAGAACTGATATGCAAATCATTACACAAAGGTTATTTGCTTATATTCTCTTGAACGTACCTCTACACAGTTACTACTCCCAGCCTGACTTGACTTGAACATGTGCCTGGATATACATGGATATTCCACCCACGTATAGTACTCTTATAATTTGGTTGATAACCTCCCCTGTTATGTCAGCAGTATAACATTCCCAGTGAGGTGGGATGGAGAGTAAACAACAGTGATTAAAGCGTGTTATCTATCCACCCTTTTGACACTTGTATATCTGAGGCTGCGTTAAGAAGACGCATGCTGTCAGGCAATAAATCTTAGTTATTTCCCAAGGCCTAACCATGTTTACATTTTGAACACCATCCTCAGTTGTATGAAGGGTAATATCTCAGTCACTCACAAATCAGTGTTTGGAAATATGTCAGTAACCTTTCTGATAAAACAGCTGTTCTAGGAAACTTGACTATTAATTATTACTGAAGAAAACTCCTCATTATTGATTCAGAAGTAGAGGTAAAGCTGATGTACTATACATAAGCGAGTCATGGAAGTAGACAAAAATCAATGATAAATTAATGGAACATGTTGATATTTGAATGCACATGTAAATAAACACTGATTTTAAAAGACTGATTTTAAAAGTGGTTGTTCTCTAGTACTATTTATAGTTTGACTTTATTGTAATTGTCGGTGGACAAAAACAACCGTGTGAGCATCACTGTGGTCAACAGTCAAAATAAAATAGTGTTGTGTCTGCCAATCTTAAAGCTACATCCACTATAAGCACACCAAGGTATACTATAGATTGAAGCTGTACCAATGCTCGCACCTCTGCTATATTGACTGTAGTGTCTGTGAAATCAGATGAATGAATGTGGGTAATGTTGGATCATATTATAGTCTGAAGGATTCAAAGATCAGAGTATACAACCTTATATAAATTTCAGATTTAAAGAGTTACCCAGCATATGGGTCTGTTGCTCAAGCATTTTAACATTGTGAATAAGAAGTTTGATGAAAATGCCCCAAAAAGTGAACAATTTAGAAATCAGATCATTTTTAAAGAGGAAGGAAGGTGCATGTAACAGGTAATCTAACACAAATGTTCTGTAATCAATCAAAGCCAATATCATTCTTGACAGGATGTTAAACATTAATCTTTATTAAACTAACACCACCCCTTACAGTTTTTACAGGTGGATCAGGATTTGTTTAATTATTGTGTGGCTCATTATAATTTGGACATTATTTCTCTGAAAAATTAACCCTAGAATTCCCAAGTGATATTGACTTAGAATATCAAGCTTCAATTTAATCAGAAAATCCCTGGTAGCAGCAGACAAACGTACACACGCACACATGTATGCACGCACACACACACACACACACACACACACACGCGCGCACACACACACACACACACACACACACACACACACCACACACACACACACACACACACACACACACACACACACACACACACAGGGTGCAGGTGAACTCTGAAGTAATTGTATAAAAAAGGTTGTTTGGAAAATAAACTAAAGTTTTGAGGTGGTTTAAGGACAGGTTAATTCTTGAGCACCGGCTGCTGTGACTCTTTGATGGAGCACCATTTTATTAGCTGCAGGAAACCCTTGTTGCCAGAAAGTCACAGACTGAAAGAGCAAAACAATTTCAGATCAAGTGTGAAAATGCTTTACAGAGAGCAGTTTGTTTGAACTAAGTAGTACATTGGTTATGTTTTTATACATTCTCCTGTAACATTGTTGTTTAAGTATGTTGTATGTAATATTTAAAAAAATATATGTTTACTCTGAGATTTACATTAAAACCTATGATGGATCTTAAAATCCGAAAAAGATTCATATGATGCAAGCCACATTATAGAAAATCACAGCCATCGAACAGCCAAAGTAAAGCTCTCAAGCTTGTGTGCATACATGGTGTGCCTATGAAGATAAAAAAGAGAATCTGTCTGCCAAAACATGTTCATTAAAATCAAATATGTGTGCTTGACTGTTATGGGAAAAAAGGGATGTAGACACTACTGCGATCGACAAATATGTTTTGATTAACTATGAAAAAGCAATTATGAAAGACATATTTGGTGCCATACTGTTGTGAGTCTTTGCTAGAAAAATGCAGTGAATACCACCACACTACACAATGGCTTCTACCTATGAAGGTGTCTGCCTGCACTTTAATGAGAGTCGAGGTAATGGGCTGTTTAATCTGGCCTCAGAGCTGGAATGAATATTATGATTAAGAATATGACAGTGCCACTTCCACACCTTGAGAAAGTGATGATTCTACACGTGTTGGTTGTCGGCTTGCGTTAACTGGTTATTTCATCACTGTCAGCGGCAGATGCCACGATCTCCGCTCTTGCCATACTGGGCTGCTGCAGAGGAGCCTCGTCAACAACAGACAACCATGACAAGAGGAAAAAGCGTTCATTGGTGTGTATTATTCTGTAAAGAACACCAATCCAGATATGTGTGTTTATACAGGAGATACTGTATCATCCTCAATAACAAGTGTCCCCTTGATATCTGGCTCAATTTGGTGTCACAAAAATGCCTCAGACAAGAAAGAGAACCATTTACTACCAGATCCCCAGCTGGAAATTTAACACTTATTGCAATCCGTCACTGTTTCAATTGAGGTGCACTGCCACTGGCCATTAGGACCACTGAGGGCTTAGCCACAGCCCAGCAATGAGTTGTAGTCATCAACTACTAGAGTGTAATCGTGTGGATCTGTATGAACAGGTTGTGCACACAGTGATGGAGTACCCAGACTTCTCTGGACCTCTCAGTTGGCCAGTGTTGGATCATTTGGACGTCATGCTGTTGAAGTGCATTATAAATATAGATTGTTCTGTTCTCACTGGAGCAAAATGCATAACCATGACCTGGGAGGCTTTGATCTCAGACTAACGTATGTCCAAGGCCAGTTTTGTTTGCCAAAGGTAAATAGGACAATCTATAAAGAAAAAAAAAGGGATTAAACAAGTTTGCTCATGCTTTTTGAGGAGGCTCAGTGGAGGGAGGTACGTTTGTAAATACACAATCCAGCAGCATGAAGTTGGTAGATGCTTGTTTAACTCATATCCTGGTTATTTGGTATCAGTGAACACAGCATATGTGTTCCCAAGGCTCTCTGAGTCTTTCATTTCCCTGCTCAATAGTTACACACAGACAGAGAGAGAAAAAAGAACTCCTCATATTTCATCTGATTGTGTCTCATCACAATCAGATGAAATCTGAAGGGCTGCACCTAATTATTATTTTGATTATTGATTATTCTGCTAATCATTTTTTCTATAGATTGATTTGTCTATATAAAAGGTGAAAAATGTTATTAAGGCTCATAGGGTTGGTTTCAAATGTTATCAAACATAAAATACATTCAGTTGACCATCTTTTATGATATAGAAAAACATTAAACCCTTGCATTTTAAAAGCTGGAACCTGTAAATGCATTTTTACTTTATGCATTAAGCACTTAAAGTGGCCAAAAAAATCACTTATGAAAATAGTTGCCAATTAATTTTATGTAGATCAACTAATCATACTATAAATATAAGAAACATGGTCTTAATACTGTGAGTTAAATAAAAATTATTTCCCAAAAAACAAGTTAATTTGTTTTGTTAGTTGAATTATTACAACTGTTAAAATTATGCTGCTCAGTGCTTCAAATTTAAGCTTGAACTTTGCTTTCACTACAGCTGGAATGAGATTGTTCCGTTAACCAAATTCTGAAGGGGGTTGTAAACATCCGGGCCAGGGAGGTTAGCTGAGTTGTAAGTGTAAACAAGACCCTTTTGTTCGGTAGACTGAACTCCCAGTGAACGCTGACATGATGATGGAGGGAGTCCGGATGGGACCTTGTCAGTGGTCCACAGCGCCATCCCCCAGGGCAGCACCACAGCGGATGAGGGTGCCACCGCTCTGTCCGTTAACATAGAAAAAATGAGAGAGAGGTAAGCTGAAGACTGTAAAACAGGGTCAGTGGGGACTCCCTGTGTCTACTCCCACATCAAGAGATGAGAGAAGACACACAAGCCTGGCTTTTAGAGAGAACACATTCACAGAGCAAGCAGTGAATGGAGCTCTGTCAATTTGCCAAAGTAGCTTGGGTGATTAACATTTGAACTGTGGCACATCAAGAGCCCCCTGTGGATGAATGGTCATTCTATCAGCCTCATTAGGGGAAACCTATTCAAGGATGCCAAGCACAAATTGCCCAAGCCCAACTGTCAAGCACTGGTAGAGAATGACAATGGCAACCCATAGTAAACAGTTGTGTCTCGTAGATCACGAGACACAATCCAGTTAAAAACATACAGAGTAGAAATTCATGTCTTTAGTCATTTCTTTAATCTATAGTCTGCCATACTGACAAATGATTATTGGTTAATCATTAACAATTCATGAATTAAACTAGAGTTTATAAGTTTTACATTATAAAACCATGTCCCATAGAGGTTTTTTTGTCGACAAACAACACTAGATGGATGCACAATTGAAGGCAAAAGACTGCTTCAAAGTGAATTGATATCAATGTACAGTAGATGCTATTGTTTCTAAGTTCTCCATGACTCAATTACAAAAAAAAAAAAGTAATTTAAAGGTATGAAACAATTTTTAATAAACAAACGCTGGCCTCTTTCAAAAGGCGGGGGTGTTAATTTGACATTTTACAGCATTTGTAGAGTGTTAACCTCAGATTACACATACATAAACATAGACAGACACACACAAGCAATATCTCAAAGTAAATCTTTACTTTCTTGCACAACCAAAGCAGCATAATGTTGCTGCTATGTTTTAAACATCACACCAATGTTTCAGATTGAGAGGTTTGAGATGGAGCTGCGTGGAGGTGTGTGGGGAAGTTTATTTGTGATGGTGAACTTAAGCAGGTGCAACTGATGCTGTGTGACAGACAGTGGTGTAGCTGTCTCTGTTTGACTCAGTCATTTAGATGCAGTAATGGTCTGTTTACTTCCAACACTCTATTATTGATATTTGTAAATTGATATTTGTAAACTGACAGTTCAATTGACGAAAATCCGTCATAGGTAGAGAGAACTTTAATTCCTAATCCACATGCACACTCTCAAGACAGCAGAAAAAAATGACCCAAGTTCACCGTAAATTTCAAAGTTTTGGTTTTGAAATATACCAATGTAATGTTGTGGGAACACACAGCAAGACATTTTAATATTGATACCAGGTAGAGGGCTTTGAAAAAGCAAAAGGCAGCACTTAATGTGAAATGCAGCAGACTACAAGGTGTAAATAATACAATAATATGATATAATACAATAATCTAAGTAATTGGTGCAGTTAATCACACAACAACTCTTTGTCACTGTCTTATGAAGCTTGGCTCCGCTTTTAAGCAATGCCCCGCTTTCTGCCCCCTAGCTGCATGCGCATATCTGCCGATGCACAGTCTATGTTCAACACAAAATCAGAGTAGACTAAATTAATAATTAGCTCAAAGAACAAATACACCAACTTAATTAAATGAAACATAAAATAAAATAATGCTTTAATTCATTAATTCTTTGAAGACCTTTCACTGCTCTCATTGCTATCTTTTAAACAACCTGGCCTGACAAAATCCCAACAATGGCGCAACTGCCAGCCTCATTGAAGGATATAATTTGAATTCAATTGTAAATTGTAAACATCAATTGTAAATATCCCATAATGTTATAACATACATTTAAAACAGGTCACCCAAAGACGGTGTTCAGTGTGCTAGTAACAATCTGCATACCTCATCTATATAATGGAGTGATATCCGTTTTTCACTGTAGCCAATGTTTGTCCAGCTGCTGGAAACAGCTGCAATAGATGCATACATACTGTCATTTATGCTTTATCAGTCCATTTACTGGCACTGCTAAAATGCATTTACACTCATAGTAAGGAAATGTCACTTATACAGGGCATCACTTTTGTGTCGATTTTGTTGGAAACATGTAATTAGAGTCCTGCTTGTCCTGTTTGTTAGCAAAGAATCACTGCTCCCTACTGTCTACTGCAATAAGTGAGCAACTGCATCTTTCCAGTTTAGTATTAGCATGAACCCCAGGAGAGTTAACCACACTGTCGTCAGAAAACAGCTATATGACATTTTCACAACTTTATGCTTCAGTGTTCATCAACATGACACAGTGAGCAGATCAAAGCACACAGAGGAGCTTTTCTTCCTTGGACTGCAGAGAGATGTGTTTGTTTTACAATTAGTGTGGCCCATAAGGGTGATCAGTAAGCACAAATGTAACCCCATGCCATTAAAAAGTAAGAGATTCCACTTAATTGCACAACCAGGTACTATGCAAATCTACAGTAATAGTTTGTGACACTTACACTATACACAAATTAACTATAACTGCATTATTGGTTCATTTTTAATTGGTTAAATTATTAACAACAGTTAAACATAAATCAATAATCACTGGCATCCCCTTCAGAACCGAGACAAGCAATGACTTCTTAAAATTGATGGTGTGCGTCATAATTATAATCTGTGTGAATGTGATCACGTCTACTGTGCAAACACTGTGGGACAGACAGCTTGGTGGCCAATCAACTAGATTGTAAGATGTGGACTTACACACACTTTCTTGGATGATGAACTATTCTTCAGCATAAACACAACCAAACTGTACTTTTTTACTACTTTTGTTATTTTTCACAGACAAATAATGACTAGCATAAACGCCATGAAATAACTGTTACAACATGTATTTACAACATGGCTCCAACTAATGATACAAAAAACAGCAAGTCCTCCAAATGTGTGAACACCACATTACTAGAGACACAGCAGCCTTTCCAGTACTTTACCCCTTTTCTGTGCTGTTCATGCCATCTGCAAAGCCCTCATCAACAATGTATGGACTTACAACTCACACAGAGTCCAAAAAAACAACCAAAAAACCCACACCAATATATGAGAGAGAATGTTTCCCAAACGCTACAATTCCTGTAACTACAACTACATCAAAAGTAAGAAAAGCAAACATCTCACATTCAAAAAAATACACAATGAATCATTTTGTTAGGAAGGCCACACACAAATCTGCTTGCTGATGTTTTCATTTTCTTAGGCTATATTTGATATTCTAGCTTCATACTGTATATCTTACTGCAATCCACAGAAAAAGGCAATCATGCTCATGTTAAATAATTGCTGCTCAATGCTCAATATTCATTTCTCAGACTTGATTCAAGTGTTGCTTAGTTCTTGTGCCCATTTAAGGCTTTTGTTGAGTTAGCTCAGTAAAACCTATTATCTATCCTTTGATGGATATAGTAAACTTTACTTTAAAATTCATTCAAAGTTAGTAATGGTTTGCTTTATTGCTATATCACATCATTATAGAATCCCATTAATTCCTTAATTCTCTGGCTGAATTTACAATTATAATCAAGCATTTCTACTTGTTAAATCTATGTATAGGTATGTATAGGTATTAAATATTAAACACGTTATTATTGGTTATAAGATGTAGTGAAGAGTGTATTTTCTATCTAGATTGATCATTTGTTTAAACCTAAAAAAAACATAATGTGCTAAACATCAACTATTCCATAAGAATATTCAGTTTTACAAAATAAAAGCATATTTTAACAACACACAAGCAGTAAATTGCTGTTATTATACAGATATATAATCATATCAGTTCCAAGTCCTAAGTGGGACCACAGTCATTTTGGCACAGAAAATGTTCATGGTTAGTGATTGCTTTCCCATATTTGTTTTTTTCTCCCCTCTCTTCTCTCTTCAGTTAAAAATCAGCATGATCTTGTTTGATAGACATGTTTACCCAAGCTCTGGATGGAATTCATTAGCCATAATTAAGCGTTTACTTGATCAGGAGGGTAAAAAAAAGGATTATGTGAAGTCAGATTAAAGGGAGCTGAGTGAAACCAACGAAGAGATTATCAAGTGCTGCCAGGCAAGCAGGCTGCCTTTGGAGTTGGGCCCTCTCTGATCGCTATCTCGTTAGAGCTTTGTTCGTCAAGCGCAAGCTAATGCCTGAAACAAGCTTGGCTTTATCCAGATTCCTTAGCAAGAGCATAATTCTGGAGATGCCTTAGTGACCGGTTGGTGGGGTGGATGCACTGAGTCAGCGATGAGGTTAAAATGACTGCAGAAACCAGTGAAACAATCCTGTGAAGTTTGTAGCTGATGAGCTATTATCAGAATGGAAATAACCCTATTTTTCAAAAATAAAAGCAGAATCATTTTAAAGTAAAAATGTTTCAATGAAAACATTATATATTATTTATTTTTTACCACTTTATTAAAACCCATTCCCAATCCTGTAAACTTCTGTAAAATTACCCTGAAATGCATATTCTAGACATACTAATATTAAATTGAAAAAAACCCTAACCCATTCGGAGGGCATGCATGACTTTGGTCTCTTTAGAAGAAGTTTTTCCATGTGTCTGAATCATTGTAAGTGCTACTGCCATTGTGTAACAGAGGTGCTTTTTTTTTTTTATTCCTGCCCGAGTAGTTTTTTTGCAAACAGATACCTGCATATGACCCATAGCTGGGGCTTAATAGCTGGAAAACAACACAGAACCAAAGCATTTAGTTTAACAGAGTTTAAGATCAAATTTAAAAAAAGAAAAGAATATAAAGCCTTAATTGTCATTGTACAAGAGTATACAATGAGATAAGGAGTGCTACATCTGAAATGGTGCTGACTGGTCAATAAAAACAATATGACAACATAAACAAACATACAATGGGGAAATAAATAAATATTGTAAGGAAATGGTGTAAAAAAAAAAACTCAAAGCACTATTGCACTTAACATATTGAATATTGCACTAAAGACTGTAACTGCTCTTAGGACTGAAGATTTATCAGTCTGACAGCTTGTGGGTAAAAGCTGTTTTTGAGTCTGTTTGTTCATGCCTTTAAGCTCCTGTATCTCTTACCCGAGGGCAGGGGAGAGAACAGTTTGTGACCTGGGTGGGAGCAGTCTTTTATGTGTTACAATAACACATAAAATAAATATTTTACATGTTTTTCAAAAGGATATGTCTGGGCTTTTTCCAAAAAAAGGCCATTTGGAGACTGCAAAGGACCCCTGCTTCAGAGTAGCTCAAGCATAAACACATTATATTACTTTTCCCTCCTAGAAACTAATTTTTGTGCATATAAAAGAGTCAAAACAAGTACTATAGCTGAAAAGGAGTTGATATAAAAAGTAAACAGAGCAAACTATTTAATGACATTATTTCCTTGTTGTAGCTTTATAGAACTCATTAAAACTGCATATATTCATTTTCAGAATTTCATCGGCCATATATAGCACCGGGCATCAGTCCTTCCACAAAACATGAGGGGCAGGGACTTGCTTTCAGTGTGGACTGTTGTTGGCAGCTGAGGACAGGACACAGAAGCTCACATGGAGTCTAGTGACATGTCAATCAAAAGCCATATTCAGCTGCTATTTTGATACTATGCCTGAGCTATTACTAACAGTTACCTGCTAACTCGAGTTATCACATTATAAAAGATAAGCACCTCTGCCAGTTATTTGAAATGATACTTCTGTGGCTTGTGGGCACTCACTAATGAAATAATATGCTCAGATTAAATATTTTACTGGAGTTGAACTTTGTCAGTGTAACAAGACCATTTTTGTTCAATATGTATGGATCAGTGGAGAGATATGAAGCTTCATAAGCGAGTTGCTTGAATTTTGTAATTGTCTGATGAGCAGCCTTGTCACTCGTATTAAGTTACTGATGTTGCAAACCAAACATTTCCTTCTTTCTAGCTGCACAATAAAAGCTTTATTATGTTATTATTATTAATAACAGGAGACTTATGTGAAGAGGCATTGTTTCTCATCAAATTAGCAGAGCTTTGCTAGCAGCTCTAAAATGCAGACAATACAACAACATATGGAGATGTTTGTTAAGCTAGAAATAATGCATGGAAAAATAGTGNAAAATGCAGACAATACAACAACATATGGAGATGTTTGTTAAGTTAGAAATAATGCATGGAGAAATAGTACCCACAGAAATAGCCGCAGGGATGATGATGTTTGATGAAGAGCTGAAGATGACCAGCACACCTCTAACAGGTAAACTACTTATTTTACTTTGCTGTACAGTATAATGGAAAAAACACTGTGTGTAGAACAGATGTCCATATATAGAAATCCATCACAGCTCAGACTGAAGGCAGAGTAACTGCAGTACTCTTTGTTTACAGGGATTACTTCTAGGCTACATACATTTACCTCATTATTTGAAACTTTAACCACATAAAATATAAACATTTGAAACATACATACAGACATATTTATAGACATTCAGACGTGCATACATATATGAGTAAAAAAAGAAAAGCATACCCATACACATCTAGAAATCTAATACTCATGTTGTTTTCAAAAATCCATTAAAACATCTTGAAAACTGCTGCAAACCTGTAGTAGATGAGACAAGAGTATAGCTTTAGGCTGTTGCAAATACAGCACCGAGTTCAGATTCATTAAAGATATTAATGTTGATGGGGGAAAAAGTACACTGGCTATCACTATCTTGTCATAAAAGAACAGGGGACAGCACAAATATTGTGGACAGTATGTAGCATCTTACCACAAAACATATTCTGCATAGGTTATGGTCAAACTTTTACCTCCTTTGTTTTGTTGTGGGCGTACATACCTCATTGGAGACATCTGAAAACAGTGTGAAAAATGTTTTTGTTTTGTCATTTAAGAGAACTGACCTTTTAAGCATTGCTATCATGTATCGTGTATTAAAGTGTTTTTTTTTTCTCTTGGGTCTTGCATAACAGAGAAGATATAGTTGTCACCAGATGAATAATTCCTCTCACATTGTTTTGGTCCATCCCATGTCTCCAATTATTTTCTTGCCACTTGGAGGAATTTACATAGATCAGTAATAGAAAGGGACACTGACATGCCTCCCTACATTGAGTCTATGAACAGTGATAAATTTTAGTGTGATTCTGGCCTTATATCACAGACCTGTTGATTTGAAGGCTGCAAACTACAGCCTGTCAGCGTGCTGCTGGAACGCAAGGACGGGCCTGTAATGAGGCCTGTGAGGGATGCCAAGTGGTTGGAAACCGAAGCATACCTGCTGCTGGCTGAGAAACGTGGCAGCCTGGTGAGCCAGGTTGAAGGATCACTGCCTTTACAAAAGAGAAAAAATGATGATAGATTTGATGTTAACTGGATGCTAGATGTTTAGCTTTGGTTATAGCTTCTTTTTTAACAGATGAAAAAGCACACAGCTTGCAATCAAAGGGCGTAGAGTAACTTTAATATCAATGGGTTTCATTCATGAAACCAGTAAATTTGTGTCTAGATTTGCACATAAAAGTCTACGCTATTAAAAACCTCCTCCTGATTCATGAACACTGCAGAAAACTCAGATATGATCATAAACATGTGTGTATGATCATGAATGTTAATCCACTGTAAAGTGAGAGCGCACTCCCGGTAATCAGCTATTAGCGTAAATCTCCACCCATGAAACAAACAAAAAAAGAGCGAGAAAGAAAAAAGAATTTGGACTTGTACGCAGGATGAATAAGTCATATATTCCACCAGATTCAAATATGAATTAAAATTGTAATTTCCAATAGTGACAATTATTTATTTGCATTCTTAAATTTACATATACACTACACGTGGTCAGCAGTACATGTAGATTTTGTCAGTAGCTACCAAAAGATGTTCTGCTCACGTTTCACGAATGAGACCCAATCAGTGCTTCCCTTCCATGCCAAGAATCAATAAAGACAGCCAGAGTATGTTTTTTAACTTGCAGAAAATTAAACTGTACAATGAAACTGTGTGAACAAAAAGTCAGACAAGCTGAAAATGTGTTCTACCTTTTGTCTCAATCCTGAATGAATCGTTTTTGATGTGCACATTGACACTGACATGGATCAGTAATGATTTTAATAAGAGTGGATAGTTGAAACAGCTCAGTTTTTACCTAAAATCATCTTGTCACTATGCATCATGACACGTTAGGTAAATCATTTCAACATCAAATCAAAGAGATATGAAGACATGAGAGTGATGTGCTGTAGAGGAACTCTTGTTGACTATGATGGACAATATAACCCTCATCCTTTTTGGTTGAGCTGCTGTCTGTGTCTGTTTTTGTTAACCTAAATGAACTCAAGGCAAGGCAGAGCATGGTGAATGCTGGGTAACACTGATGACCAGAGTGGGCTGGCAACAACCACACATCAGGGAGCACTGTAATCGAAGGAGGGAGCAGCATCAGAAGCTAGTAAAACTCGTCTGGGGTTCAGGCAAGGTCTATATCCTTTTCTTGTTGTTAGCAATCAAAGCATTCATGGTGTGTTTTGGACTTTTAGTAGTCGGTACACACAAAAAGCTTAGTGGTACTGTGGTTGAATCTCCTACTAACCTTTTTTTTGTGTACTACCTGTGCCATAACACCAACAAATCATCAAAACATACTTTTTTTTCCTGTTCATTTCTGTTTGCACATCCAGTGTACCCCTTATTTGTTTATCATCTCACCATCTGCATCAAGTAATTAATTAGTTGGCATGCCCCAGCAGCCTACTGGTTAAGATGCATGTCACATAACCATAATATCCACTTTTCACTTCTGATTACAAGCCTTTGTTGCCTGTTATGCCCCATCTCTACTCCTGCCTCCTATTTCTCTGCACTTAAAGTGATACACACGCAGATTTCAATTGTAGGCTGTAAGTCAACATGGGCATGAGTCAAACATTTGTGCAAAGAGAAAATTATGTTGGTCACTGCCTGCCAGATTTTGGCCATTATTCAAATTTTTAGTCTAATGGCTTTCCCTAGGTGAGCCCAGGGCACTTAGCGAGACACATTCAAAATACTATTTTAAAAACACTTGGAAGGTTTGACATCGCATGGCACTTGCTTACTTACAAGGTATTATAAGGGTCTCTACACATGAACTTGAGCATAGAGAACATTGTTG
>JANJYP010099111.1:0-38536 GCA_024605115.1 Rastrelliger brachysoma | reverse complement strand
AAAAATGATTTCAAATGATTAATTGATTATCAAAGCAAGAATATATTCAGTAGTTCCCCTTATTAATGCAATAGCACACATTGTCCACACAGAGGCAACATTGGACTAACTCTAGTTTCAAACTACAGTTTCATTCAAAGTTGCCTTTAGTGTAGCCATAAATAATACACATAAGCTCTGTAGATCAGAACAACACGGTAACAGCTGGCATGCATGTGTGTTACAAGCGCCCCTTTTATCCTTCATCTCTTAATCCTTTCATCTTTGCCTTCTCTTAAAGGAGGACGGGATCAAGAAAACTGAAGAAAACATTGCAGCATGACCTAAGCAAACCATACCTCTAATGTGCTGCTGCACCACTGTGGAAACATTCATCTCAGTAAGATGGATGAAAAATGTAGGTGATTATAACAAGCTTAAAAGCTATTTTGACAGGTGTTGTTCCACTGTCACAGAGAAACTACAATTCCTTCACGTTCACCCCTGTTGCAACACCATGACTCTGTTTCAACATTTAGTATTATACCAGGCCTGAGGAGGTACAGTTGCACAAACAGCTGAAGTCCCTCTGATAATCAAACAAGCTCAATTGTTGGCATCAAGGTCAACTGTAAAAAAAAAACCAAAAACAATGATATCCAGTCTTATATCAACTCATACTTCTAAATCTCTGGGTAAAACACTTCATATTTGTTATACTGGTACTTTTTGTTTGTGCATGTAAATGACTTTCATTAGTTTTTATCAAGTTAAATACAGGAATCACACATTTGAAAAACGGCAAGAAGACTAAAACAGCACTCACCACATAAAGCTTCTTGTGTCTCAGTTTCCCTTTATTCATGAGTGTGCCTTTTTGTGATGTATCCAATTATCCACAACCATTATCCAAGCCTTTAATTCAGGTGAGTGTTATAAAAGAGAAGACATGTCATTGCTACCAATTCACATGGTTTAAACAAAATTTGCACTGTTGCAGCAGTAAAGTTCTTAATCTTGTCTTTTAACTGTGTTATTCTCTTCATTTATTGTTCCCATAACATGTACCAGAACTGGGACATTAGGGTATATCCACGATAATAGCACCAATGCATTTAGTTAATCCACACAAATAATATTTTTTGTTATTAAATGTTTTCTCATATTGTTTAAAGGTTTCTCACAACCACGTATCATGTTTATTTTACACCAGATTTGTATAAACCTCTAAGAGGCAAGAGTTGGAAAGTAGGACCAGCTCCTGTGTAGGCAATTTCCCTTTTTGGTGGTCAAACGCACTCAAAATACAGAAGTGTAACCAAATAGCAAAGACATTCATTGTGTAACCTTCCAGTAACTGTCAGCAAACATGTCTGTAACATCTGCTATTTTACATGTGCCTCTGCAGACTAGCAGGATATGTCTGTGAGCACTGTGTTTGCATTTGCATGTGTGTGTGTATGTCTGTTTTGTAATTGTGAATGGCAGAGAAACCCTTTTAGTGAAAGTGATGATAGCTGTGTTTTGGTGGTTGGGTTGTGTAGGTTGTCACAGCAGAGGCCAAATGACCCTATGGTGCAAGTACAAACATGGAAGTATATGTTGGTCATGACTGGTCACAACACAGCAGTGGTGGTAGTAACCTGAGTGGGGATGGTGCCGTTGTGATAGCAGCCGATGTTTGTGTTACATAACACAGCCATCAAGCCAGTTGCAATAATAGTCCTATAGTATGTAGTACCAAGGGAAATCTATCTGAGTTGACAGAAAGGGGAGGAGGTGTCGAGGGAGATGGAGAGGAGGCCTGACTTGCAATGATGACAGCAAAGTACAGAATGAAGCTGTTTTGAAAGGTTTCAGCTGTTATTCATGTCAGTCTGTGATGATGGGTAATAACATGCGACTGCAAAGCGATAAAGTGAGATGGATTTTATGACAAGATTGAGATGAGAGTGGAAAAACATATTTGATAAAAGAAGACGAAGATGTTGTTCACTGTAGAGCCGAAAGGTTGAACATCTAAGCTAAGGGTGAAATCCTAAATAAGTATTTCAAGAATTGTGCCTCCTGCAGAGATAGACAGGAACAAAGGGCAGTACAGGAAGAGGAAACTGATACTGGTCAATGAAAGGGTCCACAAGGAGCACACTCTACTGTACCCAGTAATCCCAGTAAGATGCAGGGATCACACAAACGGCTTGTTGGCCTATTCCGATCATTCCAGCATAGCTGTTGATTAGATGAGGAATCCTACACTGTGGAGAGAATTCACTGACTCAGACTGACTGGGAGGGTGAGAAAGAGAGCGAGAGAGACATGGAAAGAGAAGGGGGGCGTATTTGAGTGGAAACTGAGTGACAGCTGAGGAGAGGGAAGGAAGGGGAAAGACAGGTTAATGTGGTCAGACTGAATGACAGAGTAAAACTGGTGGGACATTGTGAAGTGGGAGAGAGAGAGAGACGTGCACACGGGCAGAGAGAGAGGTTTGACATACCTTGTAGCTGGTTCACGCGTATTTGCCAGCATNGAGAGAGAGAGAGAGAGAGAAAGAGAGAGAGAGAGAGAGAAAGACAGTTGGCACAAGAATAGGAAAAGAGACGGAGAGGGTGCAGTGTGTGTGCCTCCTGGGGTGTAGCACAGTCATTATCCAGGTCTCCAGTTAATATCTTTGAGCCTGCTCTATAAAACTGCTGTGCTAGTGCATGGAAGCAAGGAGCATAGGCAAAAATATCAGTATCAGTTCCAGTTTAATTATCAGTCCACCCGAGGATAAACCACAGCAGATCTCCAGCAGTCAACAGTAGCCAGTTGCAACGAGAGCAGCTTGTTAGGAGTTTGACACGAATCGACAGAAAGTGAGCAAAGATCAATCAACTGAACAGAAAATGACAGTGAGTATTGAAACTATATTTAAATCCAAATACTTTATATGTACACTTGAATGACAGTGGCTTTTGTATTTTTCATAACATTGTAACTTTGTGCAAAAGCACAATAAAGACAAACTGCATAATACACACACATACACTCATATGGTCAGTCCTTTTGCAGCTATATACAGGTATATAGTGAGATGACATGCAGGCATGGCTCGAATGCACTGATGGCTCTTTTTAGCAAAGTTCCACAGAGGCTACAAAGGTCTGACAGACAATGTCATTGAGAGGATTTTCAGCTTGTTATGTCGAGCTCTCACTGGACTTCAAAGTTGTTAATGATGTTAGCTCACAAAGAGCCCTCAGTTTAATCATTTATGCAAGACTTTTTGATTCCCATATATCTAAGAGTTGCTTTGCCAAGGGCCATCAAGTTAGAGGTTTAATTAATAATCATCTCCACTTGCAAGGACGTAAATATCAGGATTCGCTCGCTGCAAATGTTTTAGATGCATCCATGAAGATTTATTGCATTATATGTTCAACTGTGACCTGGATAAAAGCCATTTGCAAGCAACTCACAAAACATAGTAAACTATACACACTTCATTTTGGCATGAATGGTATGAGGAGTAGCTGAAAAATGTCATGATACAATAACCATAAGATGTGTTTACTGCTCTGTAGACAAAACCTGGCTGAGATTTTAAATCAAGAACCCATCACTGCATGTGCTTTCAACTCTAAAGCATGAAATGGCATAAATTAATTAAAACAGACAGATTTTTTCTATGCCACCTGTATCAATATACCTTTATATCAATTAGATTATCCTTTAATTTAAGTTGACGCAATACAATGTCACCAATCTAACTTTCTCTGCATTTGGAAATCATCTCAAATACAGTGTTTCATCAGGTTGCGAGTTTTGGCATTGTAAAATGTTGTCCTCTTGGAGATACAAATCGGAGGCTGTTGGTACACCGATATAGCAACATTAATTCATGCAGCATTGATATTGAAACAGGTGGTCATCTGCTCTGTTTAAAATAGAGTTCTCTTGTTAATATCTGTGCCAAGTAGCACACTCTGTGCTAATGAAACGTGCAATAGGATTTTGGCTGTGTGTATGGTTGCACACCACTTTCATTTGTATGTCAACTCATAACTCAAGATTCATTGAATTTCTCAACTGCCTAACTTGCTTGGCTCTTAATCTTTTAAATAAATCTGGATTGTAAAATGACACTGTTCCTCTTACCGCCAACTGATATTTATTAATGATTGGAAAATATCAGTTACCATAATTAGGTTACCTGTTTTTACACTAACTCTAAGCCACCAAAAATGTGTTGTGTGGGAAACAAGGATAATTAAATTAAAATCAAAACTGATTGTTCCCTAAGCTCAGTTATGCAAGTGTACACGAAGAAGGTCAAAAGTAAAAGTATGTTTACCTTTTGCATTAAGCTGTGTGTCGTAACCATACACACCCTTCCTAATTTGCTGGGGCATGTAGTGTCGGATCTACTTCAAAGAAAGTCATCATGGATGTGACTTCATGAAACAGAGAATGACGATAGAAGCTGAGTGACAGCACCAAATGTTCTGATCACTGATAAGACGCTGTGTTGATGTCGACCTCAGACGTGTCTTTAGGACAATGGAGATCATGCTAAAACAGCAGAACCTAACACATGTTCCACCAGTTTCTCTCAAATGCATACTGGGATTGCACCAATTTCTTCAACTCTTAATAGGATTAAAACGAGCAACTCTTAAATCTTAACTTAATTCTTTGACATTAGCCATCATTAATATCAACGCATGAATTTCCTTTCTAGTGACACCACTGAATTAATCATCATCTGACTGCAGGCATCATGCTATGACACTTAACATTGATTTGTGTACGTGTGGGTTTCCTACAGGCTGCAGCGGGTCAGGAACTTGATGAGCTATGTTACCTGTCAGCGCAGTCCATGTTGAGTCTAAAGGTTTCCGATCACTTCCAGGTGGTAAAACTCCTGGGAGAGGGATCCTATGGAAAGGTCATGCTGGCTGTACACAGAAAGAGAGGTTGGTGCAAAACTTAAGGTTAAAGATCATGGCAGTTTGAACAAGTTACATCTTGGTTTAAATTCAAATGCCCTAATACTTGTAGTTTTAATTAAGTCCTTACTAATTTATATGAAATCAGTTAAATCTCCACATCAGCACATTTATTTCTTAGGTTTCACACTCAGGTTTCTCTCTACTGAAGAAAGTACACATGCTATGTTGGTCACTTCTGCAGTTATGTGAGAACAGATCTGTCTTTTGATAGTGTCCACTTAACCTTTAGCATGTCTACGGCTCTAATGAAATGCCTTGGTACATTTTCTTGGATTGAATTGCTGCAACTGTGGTGTAGACATGTAATACAGTCGCCCCAAAGGGGAAGTTATATTTGTTCACAGTGTGAGTGATGGATAATACACTCATTCCATACATGATTACAGTTTTTTATGCAATTCACTTACAGCTGAAGCTACAACTTTTTGAATATTTCAACACATTCTCAATTTCTCATAGGAACCCCAATGGCTCTGAAGTTCTTCCCTCGTCAGTCTACCTCCCTCACCTCTTTCCTGCGTGAATACAATCTCTCTCTTTCTTACTGCACTCATCCTTCTCTGACTCGGGCGCTTGGCATCTTCTTTTCCACACCGTCCTACTATGTCTTTGCCCAACAAGCTGGTCTCTATGGTGACCTATACAGCGTAATTGTATCTGAGGTCAGTTTGGGTGAATATGGGACATGAACATTTTAATGATTGGTGCAGTTAAGCACAAAGGATGTGTCCTCTAGTTTCACCACAACAAAAGCTTGCATGTGCTCTGTTCTTTAGAGATTAACATTAAGTTGCAATATTAATTGCAATATCAGTTGTTATGTTGCCACCTTTTCTCTCAGAAATCACATTTATATCCTATGCAACAGTACCTTTTAAAAGAAACAAGGAAATAATTCATGAGAAAACACTGTTAATTAAGATAGTTGTAAACTGGTCTGAAGGACAAAGAAATTTGATCAGGTGCAATAGTCCATTTGATTGGACTGCATGTTTGTTCTGTTGCTTTCTCAAAGGGAATGTGATGGAAAGTGTAACAGCTGACTCTATCCTACTTCATTCTCATTTACGTCAGCAAAAGCTGGCTTCATAAAGACTTCCAGCTCACCCTCCTCTGTATTTTGTCACTGCCACTAACTTTAAAAAGCACTGATAAGAATAAGGACATCCCATTACTGACTGAAGAGGGAACCATGTGAGGTTAAGCATGGGTTTCCAAGAACATCAGTAACCATTATGGTGATATAGATTTTGTTTGTCTTTGCACTAATGATTTAGTGTTTGAGCCAGACTTCCCAAAATTATACCATATTATCATATAATCTGAAATGATGACTGATTAAAAGTTATGTTTTCTGTCTGTGTTTTAGGCTGGGGTGGATGAAGAGTGTGTCCAGAGGGTGATGTCCCAATTGAGTGGTGCTGTTATGCACCTCCACTCGCTGGGTTTTGTCCACCGTGACATCAAACCTGAGAATATCTTCCTGTGTGACAGCTCCTGTCGCTGGGTCAAGCTGGGTGACTTTGGTCTTGCCCGGGCCATTGGCACAACTGTGCGTGCTGTCTGGTATGACTCTCCCTTCTGTACTCCTGAGGTGGAGCCAGCCAAGGAGGCTGAGAAAGAAAGGCAGAGGAGAGAGCATGAAGGGCTTGAGGAGGAGGAGATGGAGGACATTTGGATATCAGTGGAGCCCTGTATTGACAGTTGGGCTCTTGGTGTACTCGTCTATTGCCTTCTAACTGGCTGCTTCCCCTGGGAGGAGAGCACCCATGATGACCGTGGCTACATAAGATACAAGGAGTGGTTTGATCGCGAGACTGAAAAGGAGGAGAAGATCAGTGGAAGTGAGTGGATACCTGAGGAGGAAACTGACTGTTACACAATCATGAAGAAAAAACACCAGGACAACCCTCCACCTTCTCAGTTTGAGGGCCTCAGCTCACTTGTGATGTCTCTTTTCCGTGAGCTGCTCCACCCACAGCCCAAGTTGCGTGGAAGCCCAGAGGAGCTCCTGAGCTATCTGGGAGGGCCATGGCTGATGGAGACAGAGAGAGAGGAACAGAGGAAAACAGAAGAGGCAGAGAAGGAGGCCAGAAAAATAAGAGAAGGAAGCGGAGTGGAAGAAGAGCTTATGAGGGAAGGAAGGGGGGAGAGATAATCTTTGTCTGTATGAAATTGTTCATCTTCATGGAATTGTTTTGATAGTTTTACAATGAATAACATTATGAAAAACATGGTTGCAATATATTTTTATGTATGCTTATAGATATTAATTGTTCAGTACAAGGTGCTGTATTTTTTATGTTTTTTTAAATATTATTACTAAAGTTAACACTTCCATTGTCGTACAAATTCCAGTACATATATGTGTGTCTTAAAAAGAACAGCCTAGATGAAAAAAAGAAAAGTTTAATGTCTGAAAACTCATGCTGCTTTACAAGGCCTGTAAAAACTTTGTATTGGTATTGTTGTCTAAATAAAATAAAGTCTTCATTATTACATTAAATCTGGATATTGTGAAAACACAAAATCACCCCTATGCATGCTTTCCCAAGAAAAATGACCTAATATATCATATATTCAGTTTCTAAAAATGACTAGACTGACATCTAGCAGCTGTGGTAATTATGAACCAGTGAAGTGACGCAGTTCGAATGATTGTCTATAAAAGGTGAATTATTTATTAGGAAGATGTGGGCTGGGTCATTGGTTAAATATATGGATAGATATGCAGTTGGTTGGCAAAGAGGCAAAAACTAGACGTAGCTGGAGGAGCTGTCACATTTCCAAGTGCAAGTCAGTGTTACCTCGCTTTAACAAAGAAGTAGCGACGCTTCATATGAACATTTTAACACAAATAATAATTTTTCCTCAACCCCTAACACAGAAAAGTTGCATCACAAAAAAAACAACATTTTTTTTCTTTAATTAATTCTGCAGCAACTAAGACATATTACTCTCAGTTCTTTAGGTCTTTAATACTACCATGAGATTAAATGAGATGATGATGAGACTATATGATTTGTATTTTATGTCACTGAGATGCAATTCAGGCATTTCCCACATGTAAAAGCCTCAGATTAGATGGGGTTGGAGCTGAATTCTACCAAGTGTTTTATGAGATTTTAACACCTTTCTTACTCAGGATGTTCAATGCTTCAATTGGAGAAAACACTTCGACATTCACAAAGATCTTATGGATGCTGCTTATTATAGACTTATTTCACTTGTAAGTGAATAAGTAAACATATAGCAACAATTACGTTAGTTGTATTCTGACTTCATTGAGGAAATTCAAGCTGCTGTTCTGAAACTGGATGCCCACAAAGTGTTTGACTTGATATAATGGCTTTATTTATTTGAAATCTTGGGGTTTAGATTTATGAAGTATGAATTTTATGAATTGGATTGAAATTATTTATTGTACTACTAAATCCTATGACATAACAAATGATGTTTCATCACAACTAGTGAGGCTATATTGGGGTGTGAGACAGGGTTAGCCTGTCCCCTTTGTTATTCAATATAGCATCTGAGCCTTTGGCAACTGGGATAAGACGTCACCCTCATATCAAGGGCATCCCAGCTGGTGCATTGGAATGCCTTACACACAGATGCCTCACTTGTCACCTTAGTGAATCCTGAAGAGGGTATTCCTTATCTTTCACTATATATTAAATCTTTACATAAGATGGTCTGATTACATGACAAACTGGGCTAAGAGTAAATCTATGAGGGGCTGTCTGGGACATTATTTATACTTGCTCTCACAAACACCACTATACTATCTCACATACACCACATGCTCTTTCACATAAGAGAGAGAATATGTAAGAGAATATGGTGATGTGTGAGAGATTATAGTGGTACATGCATACATACATACATACATACATACATACATACNACACACACACACACACACACACACACACACACACACACACACACACACACACACACACACACACACACACACACACACACACACACACACACACACACATATATGCATACAAACTGTTGCAGAAGATGCTCTTATCCTTCTGCTTCACATACAAACACACAAACAGAGGCTATTGTTTTGCTGTGGATGCTGACTGGTAGGAACCACCAAAACCTGACCTGACCTATAAATTGCCAACTTTTACTTTACAAACCCTGTCAGTAGGCCCAGCAACCTGTGGCTGAGAGCAACACGCTGCAGTTGTATTATGAAATGTGTTTTATTAAATGTATTATGAAAACAAATGAGGTAAGTTGTGTTCTGCTTTTGCTTTGGTGCTTGTTTTCTCCTCTTTATTGAGGAAATAGTATTTTAGTTGTGTGTACTTGAGAGTTGGCGACTGGTCATTGCAGCTGTGTTTTGTTGTGTAATGTGTTGTTGCGACAGCGAGTTGTCTCATTCGCTGGAGACCTAATATCTGCAGGGTGTTTGCAGTCCAAAGTACCTTATTTGTTGTGTTCTGTCATTTTGCGGATTGTTTGTTGACATTGGAGAGGGAGACAAGGGAGTTGGGAGTGTGCAAAAATGTCTCATTCTCCTCAGACAATTCAGATTTTTGCAGGTTTGAAAAATTACATTTCAATCAATGATGCCCTCACTATACTAAATTTCTGAAGAACAAGTCTATTTTTACTCATAAATACCTTATCAATTACTACTAAATGGGTGATTAATCTTCAATCATGTTTTCAGAAAGCAGAAAATGTGTATTCTTTGGGTTTTCCACTATTTTTCACAAATCTGTTTTACCTTTTAAAAAAAAGAGTATACAATTATTTTGTTTAATTTGAAATTTTTGTATATTCTGGGTTAAATATCAGGTCAAAGGAATGCTACACAAGGTGTAGCATTCAAATGCA
The DNA here is from genome assembly GCA_024605115.1 of Rastrelliger brachysoma. Taxonomy (NCBI): domain Eukaryota; kingdom Metazoa; phylum Chordata; class Actinopteri; order Scombriformes; family Scombridae; genus Rastrelliger; species Rastrelliger brachysoma. The sequence continues at coordinate 28,700 of JANJYP010099111.1, read as the reverse complement.
AAAATTGGTCAGATTTCATCTGAACAGTATGTAAAAGTTAATATAGAAGGACTACAGACCCAAAGACTGTTTGTTTCCAGACCCTTTAAAAGAATGTTATAGAGCATGGATGACAGTCAAGATTTTTGAAACATTTGTAACCATTTTTTCCTTGTAACATCTTTGACGTAGTCAAGCAACAGGTGCTGCTGAACAGAAGAAGTACATCTAAAATTGGACTGAACAATACAACCTAATAGTGATACCAACAAGATATTCTGGGTTTGGGTGTTACCAGTTGCAGGCATACAACCTGTAGTTGGAAGACGTGATATACATTCTCACTTTCTGTATTTATTATATTTTGAAGGTAAAATTACATTTTTTGCTATCATAATGTACTGTACATGGATATATGATTGACTAATGGATATGACATTTAAACAAAGCTCACATGAACTTAACATGCATGGAAGGATGACCTCCATTCTGGTCCTATAGGGACTCTTGTCCTACATCTGTCTCAGTGGACAAATACTTGTTGAAAAATCACCTGCATTCCAGTAACAGTGCCCTCCAAACTATGCTTTAAGTATCACTAATGGCCACTTTGTACACTTTGGGCACTAATGAATCATGCTTTGATGATGCCAGCTGTCTGCTGCTACAGAAGCAAAGGATTTGGCAGCATTTTCAGTCTAAAATAGACCAAAAACTTTGCTTCCCAGCTAAGCTGACTTCTACTGCAATCAGTAAATGCAATGCATCAGAGAAATTTAACTTCTGCAGCTCCAACTTTTAGATTGCAGCATGCAAAATATCACTCTTTCAAATTGGAGTAGATCCCTGCTGGTAGCAAGCTGCTAATGTGCAGTGTGGATGTGTGTGTATGCCAGTAGGTCCTGTGCTAACCCCTGCTGAGAGCCACTCCAGATGGATTTATAAATAGACTCCAGGCCCATCTATTTACACACCATGCACATCATCACCTCCCTCTGACTATCTGTACCCCGCAGCCCTTCAAATGCAAAAGTCAGGCTGCCTTGGCGCCCATAGGCCTGTAAAAGCACAATCTGATGGAACACTGTGACCCATCTCGCCTGTTAACGCATCCCTGCCCTCTTTTTTTTTTTTATCTCTTGCTGATTACTTCTATGTTGTGTTTCTTCTTTCATGCCACTTGGGCCTTGTGGTTGTCTTTCATCCATTGGATTTCTCTTTTCTCCAGTTACTGCCAATGTGAGCCAAGAACTACTAGCTTTCTTTAGTTTTGCCTTTATAATATGTTTACATTAAAACAATCGATATCTCCTGTAGTTACGGCTGTCTGTGATGCATTGTTTTCTGGGAAACAGAGGAACAAGACTCATGTGACAGTGCGGTGGGGAGTTAATGGGGAACTACAGACTGACAAATGGAAACACATGGCATGGTACACAGAGACAATAGAGTGCCAACACAAAGATACTGATCGAGGTGCAAATCTGTTGGAGGTTCATGAGGACAGAGAGGAGGTGTGATGAAAACAGGGGAAACAAGGACAGCTTTACATGGGGACTTCTGCCCTGGCTAAAATACAAATAAAATGTCAGGGAGATTATGTCAAGTCGTGATGGCCCTTGAGAAGCTTGTGAAAATGGTAGACATAGACCTACTTTCCAATCAAGAAACTCAAGAGCCTCAAATTTAGATTTGCATCATCAGGAAGATTCCAATTTTATGATGCTTATGAACGTCATGGCAGTCTGCATGGTGTCACATTCACTGTCTATAAAGCATCTGATTTTATATCTTACATCTCACTTCACATCACCTTGTTTCTAGCTTTGGAGCTAGCTTTGAGTTGCTTCTTTAAAAGTAATATTTATCTTTTACCATATTGACAGAGACTGAGGAAACAAAATGTAAAACTATATTAGATGTAACTGATATTTAGATAGATATCTGATAAAAGATGCCACATGTTGCAAGAATGATGTTTGGAGGAACACACTGATATGAGAGCAAGACTGATTGCTGTAGTGGATAAAAGAGTTCAAAACCTGAAATGTATCCCCACAGTGAAGATAAACCACCTGGTTCATCATAACCTAATATTTCACTCACAACTTTCTCTGCGTCTGGCCTTGTTAAGGCTCAACAACTTTAATTACTTTAGCAGGATAGAGAGCCATGGTCCTAATGTAGTAAGAGAGCCTCAAATTATCACTTTTGCACAATGAGAGGCACTGCTGTTCAACACTGGATCTAGTTTATAGTAGTCATGAGTGAATAGTTACTAAGAATTGCAATGTGGTAATGGGAGAGTTTAGTTGCTCCCCTGAGTGTTTGTGTGTGCGTGTGTTTNTGTGTGTGTGTGTGTGTGTGTGTGTGTGTGTGTGTGTGTGTGTGTGTGTGTGTGTATTTGCTTGTTTTCATGCAGAGAAAATGCAGCAATAATGAAAAATGTATTAGCTGGTTGAAAAACTGAGACAGGCAGACAGAGAGGAGTGTGCTGAGGTGAAAAGCAGGTCAGTGAGTAGGTAGGTATTGCAGATCTGGCATGCCACATGCAATGCTATCCAACTAATAAACAAGTTTAGAAATTATCATGTGTTTACAATCTGGCATGTTCACCACTCTGCATTGCTTTGTGCTACCTCCACCACCTGACTCTTTTCTTGTGTTTATTCCCTTTCTTCATTTTTAGCCTCTCTTCTCTTCATGTTGTTCTCGTGTTGAAACAGAATGGGCCAAGTGGCAGTTTGATGTGTCCACAGAATTGATCGTTGCTCTTGGCTCCTCTTCTCCTCTCTTTTGCTTACACTGCCCCCCATATGTCAAGCTGTCATCAGCCTCGCCCAGTCGACCTTGTTAGGACCACCCCACTGACACTCACCCTGCAGTGCATGTAGCCCCGATATGTCAAGGGGATGATGAGTGGCTCTCTCTTGATCTGACTAGGGCCTACATGGGATGAGAGCCAGTGAGAGGTTTGTTGTCTGTGACTTCAGGAGTATGTGTAGCAATATTTATATTAGCCAAGCCCAAGGGAGGCAAGGCAGCATCAGGTTTCCCTCCCAATGTAGCTATAACGGTCCCAATGAAAAGCATCTTTTCAACACAACGGCTTGTGAGACAAATGGTCAGGTCGCTATGCCCTTGATAGTCACTTTCACTTTGCCAAGATGACCACCTGGCATTCTTGAAGGTTAACTTATATGCATTGACAATTAATAAATTGTGGTTTAAGCATGTCAAATATTTAACACATGCAAACATGTACTGTCCACAAAACATGTTAAAATCCCTGATAATCCTATTACTTATCACTGTATTGAGTGACTCAGTCTCAATCTTGGTTTACAAATACTTAACGAAGAACATCCTCTGTTAATGTACAATATTGAACTGTGGCAATTCCAAAATCACTCACATGAAAAGATATGGAATAAATAAAGAAGCTAAAACACTTGGCATACTTGAAGGTTAACTTATGTTAGCCTGCATTGGCAGACTGATATCATCTTACTAAATTAATTTAATCTTTTTGTGTTTTAAACATTTCGATCAAATAGATGACAGACATTCAAAATATAAATAAAACAAGCAAGAATTAATTTATTCCTTTAGAAATAAACCATGTAGAAACAGAGAATTAAATAGTTTGTGCTCAAGAATGTCCAACACATGAAATGGGGAGTTGAAATCTGTGTTAAACATGCTTAGTTACATGTGTGAAATTCACATTAGAATAATCTAGTATACAACTTAACAGAGGCCTTAACTCAACTGTTAGTAATATCAAATAGTTTAACAGTCAGTAGCTTTGGCTGACCCCTATGTTGTGACCAAAGACTGCTTTTCTAAGTATACTGTTCCACCTGCTGGTTATGTCAAAAACTGCAAAAGTCAAAACTAAGCCGCACTGTTAAGTGGTTGGACACTTTTGTTAATTTGTGTCCTATAAATCTGAACTGCATGAGAAAATGAAAAGTTGAAGTTTAATTAAATATTCCTGCTCAATAGCAGCATCTCTGATCGTTCTATCTTATAAAATAGTTATTATTTTTACATTAGTGGTTACAAGGAATATAGCTATTTTATGAATACAGAAGTATTTTCAGAACTCCTTGCCATTCATATATCTTGACAAATTTATTGCAGCCCATTTAATGAACAAGAACACCTGCCCTACTTTCTGGGTGAGGACAGGCTGTTTTGCTGTCCAGGACACAGTAACAGAATGCAACTCTAACCAAACATTTTCATAAGATGACCATAAAAAGCTGAATTGACCAAAGAGAAGAGCACAAAGACAACAATAACCATGCATGCTGAATTTGTTACCAGATTGGGGCAAGAAAGCTATGATGGGAAGGAAGAGAAGGAGGAGGAGGAGGAGGAGGAAGTAGAGAAAGAGAGGGAAGGAGCCGAAAAACAGAAGACAAAAGATTCATAAAAACTAAAGCAGTTGTGGACGACAGCAAAAGTTGTGAGTATGAGTTAATTATATTTCTTTTTCACCTGATTTAATACATTCTGTAGGAAAATACACAGAGATACATCAGCAGATGTAAAATAAGTCACATCCAAAGATATTAGTGGGAGGATTTCATATTGGTTAGATGAGCTGCAAATGCTGCCTGTTTAACTGCTTCACTTCAGAATTTCTATTTTATAGTTATGTGGTATGTGGTTGCTTGCAGAGTTCAGTAAGTGCATGCAGTGAAAAACATGTCACTTGCACAAACAAATCAACAGAGGCATGCTCCGAGTTAACTCAGGACAACCCAGAGTTTCAAATTTCTGTAAACACAATTGTATAAGTCTGTGACTGACTTGCTGCAGAAAAGACTCAACTTGTGACAAAACTGTCATGCTCATGGTGGCTGGTGATGATCATACAGTGGAAAGTAGTCATATGTTCTGCAAAAAAGTGAGCTGGAAAAGAATGTGTGACTGTAACAGAGGAGGAGTGGAGGGGTGCTCAAATAGGGCACAAAAAACACATTCTTTTGAGAGAACTCACATCTTGGACTCCAAAGTTACACTGACACATCACGAGAGGAATGATGCAGGGCGGGAGAGAAGAGAGGAGAGGGAGAAAGAGGAAAAAAAGGACTGAGGAAAAGGACTCTTCAAAGCTTGAAAATCTTTAACAGTGTCATTTTAAACATTTTACTCAGTTGCCCCACTGCTACTTTATGTAGCTGTTTATTTGCAGTCCAATTTATAGTAGGATACAGTGCAGATTATTCCACATGAAGCAGCATTACGTCAGACATTCATCTATGATGACAACCTGTCTGTTATCCAAAACACAGCACTCCTCCACACATGTGTAGTTTCAGCTGGAGCAAAACTTTAGGGAAAACATTACTGTGACGTGAAGTGTTGGGAGAATTTATCTACAAGGGGATTAAAGAAAACATAAACAGCACAAAAATCCTGAGTGAGGATATTGAACAGTTCCACTCTGTGAAATCATCCTGACTCTTTTCCTCTTTGGTTTCCTCCAGCTCGTAAAGCGTAGCTCTTACAAGTTGAAGGAATGGGCTGCCTTCCAGTGGTCCTGCTTCTCTGCAGTTTCCACGGTAACTCTGCCAAACAGAACACACAAATCATCTTGTTTAATTATGGTTGAGTCGCTGTGTGTTTGTTTTTATGCTGTGAAACACTCCCCTCATGTGGTTTCTGTTCCACAGCACTCACAGCTGTAGCCCAAGCCCAGCAGACGGGTAATTCTCTTATCCTCCTCATATAAATATATATATATATATATATATATATATCACACTTTAGATTAGGATGAGTTACGCTGCATGACATCGGTCAGTCTGTGAGTCAGTGACATGGGTCACTGCTGAGACATTTTCCCAATCTGATCATGTGTTCTCTCCTTGTTTCTAGAGCCTAGTGAGGCACCCCTGCCAGCCAGTGAGTACAGAACAGAGAGGGTGTCTAAATTGAGTTCTTGGCACAAACACTCACCCGTTTGCAAATTTCGGTCTGCTTCATCTTGTTAGTGTGCTCGTTACAATTTCAATGTCACATAAATTTATGTCTCCACAGACTGCAGGGAGGAGATGTATCCTTGCACCAGGATGTACTCAGTTCATCGACCCATCAAGAGGTGTATTGGTGAACTTTGCTTCTACAGGTGACCTGGAGTTTGTTGTTGTTCTTGTTTTTGTTTGTTTTTTTTAATCAGAAATGCTTTCTAATTCAGAAATTCAGCTGCAGAGTGATTTATACATTTATGAGTGAGACATAGATGTGTTGGTGTCCAAACTAGGGGAGAGTTTAAATGCACACAGATGTAAATAGTATGCATTTTGTAGAAACCCTTGTCAGTATTTGTTACAGATGCCATCATTGAATTAAAATTAATGATGCATAAATATGTAAGCAGCATTTAATGTGGAGCTCATTTTAAGTACTTACATTATTTGTTTCTGAAATGTAGCTGCATAGAAGTTTAAAATAGAACCAAAATGTAGTCATGAAGTATTTAAACACAACACTTGAGTAAATGCACCCTGTTAAACTAGCAGCAACTGATTGAACATTTTTTTACTGTGTAACTACAGTTTTAACACAAGTTGCCATTTTCATATTTTAACATTTCTGACCTAGCCTTCCTCGGGTCTATGTGATCAACAATGAGATCTGCATGAGGACAGTGTGCCAACAAGACGAGTACCTGAAAGGTAAAACAGCCCACATGAAAAACAAGCACCATGATGTTTGGTTTATCATTGTGCATTTAGAAAAATACTCATCTCTCTTTTAAACTTCACAGCTGAACTGTGCAGAGAGTTGTCCGGGTGGCCCAGGCGTGTTGAAAGGTCATCTAATAAGAAGAGGTGTCGCAATCGCCGTAGCGACCCCAAAACCTGGGCAAACAAGGTCAAGGATGGCAGCATGACCACCAGTGATGATGGGGCCCTTTAGAGACATAAACCTGGGGTCGTTGTCATAAAAGTAGCCCATAACAACATAAATCCTCTGCTTGATGCCTGGGGGTCTCTTTCACACATGCGTGTGCTGAGTCATATCTATGTTTATGTATTAGTCTCTTTAATTGTCTGTGAATATTGAAGGTGTGCTCATTTCATCTGTGTTTGTGGACACAGATCATGTCTTTCATGGTTTACGATCCATTCAAGGTACTGTAGTAATGGGCCTATAGCATGCACTGAGTCATTTCATTGTACAAAGAAAGACACTCTTTTGTGGATTGTAAGGTACTCGTTGACAATCCAGTATTATGTGCACTATTGTAACCAATAAAATCTAACAAAATTCATTTGAGTTGACTCTTCTCACTGTTAATTTACAGAGAAAAAACACAAAACAAATTAAAGTTCTGGTCATTAGTGATATATTTATGCTTTTCTTTGCATATTCATTTCCATACACATATACAGTTTGAATAACAAGTAACATTTGGGAGAAATGTATATTATTTGAACAGTAAACAAACACTGACAAACATAGTTAGGGCTTAACACTCACAGTCTGTTTGTTCCATCATCACACCACTTTACATCTGTCACAACATGTGTGCATGTGATATCAGTGTCACATCATCTGTCTGTCTGTACAGAACAATATCACAACAACATTGCATCTGACAAAGACCAGCTTAGTGCTGTCAGAATACTTAACATTACAACTTAACATGGAATTGAAGTTCACAGTTAAAACTGGGTTTGTACAGCATGACATGCTGTGGTTTGAGGTCTATGACCTGCGCACCTTCTCATAAAGAATTAAAGAGAGGAAGGCCTCCCCAGACTGACAGGACAGAGCAGAAATACAGACTTATTCATTGAGTAGGAGAGAGGTCATGACCTAAATGACTCACCCAGACTCAGCTAACAGCTGTGCTGAGTAGAGATGACATAACATGGACTAAATCATCTCCGCTTCCCCTCCAGGCAAAGATAAAAACACTTGATGCCTCTCTTTCTTTTTGCTAACACCATATCCAATCCAGCAGTCCTACTTGCCTGTCTCTTTGTACTAATTTACAATGGCCTTCAGTTAAAACAATTCACACAGTGCCCAAGACCCAAACCCTATGGGGTGTGGCCTAATTTGACATCTACTATTTAAAATAATGCTATTATGACCCAATAGCCCACCAGAGAGTGCAAGAGAGCACAACTTCTACAGTTTAGCAGGTTTCTTTCAAGAAAAATCCTGTGGTGGTAAACTTCATTACAACCTAAGTCTAATATTAGAACAATCCCTGTGTTAAATGCAGACATTATGCATTACTAACTAGTTAAAGAGTCGACTGCCAGTCAGTGCATATAGTCAGTCCCCTAGCAGGGACTTGGGAGAGAAATAAGCTACAATACATGGCGACACAATGACGATAATTACAAACTACTGACAATATATACATTTCAAATAAATATTCTCTGTACATAAAATTCATTCATCATTATATTTAATTGTAATTCATCATTGTTGATTTTTTCTTCTTTCTGATTATGACTCCTGATCATATATCTATAATGTATACTCTACAATAAAAATGAGGGAAAAAAACATTTCAAAGAGGCGGAAAAGGACAAAGGCTGAAATCTAACAAGGAAATGGAGACTAGACAATATGAAGAATATGTAGAGGAAAGGAGAGGGTGAAGATCCAAGAGAGGTATGAGGATACAGTCTGCTAAATTGCAATGGCCTATAGCTCTAAACCTGTCTAGTTAAGACTGGATCATGAGGTCTGGGTATATCTGAGGCTAAAACTAGAACAAAAGCCACAAGTAGCCGAACCAAACTGACCAGTACAGGGGATTACCCTGCTTGGCAGGGAGAGATTTGGGACCCCATGATGGGGAAAACAAAGTTGCAAAAGTGCTGCATAAATTTACAGAAGGTTTAGAGAAAGAAAGACCAAATGAATCTCTCCTCACTTAGGGGATACAGAGTCAAAATCTCCCCACAGGTCGGAGCTGGCTGTGGTGGTGGGGTTGGACGGAGCCACTGAGTTAGAGTTACTGGAGTCCAGGTCGAGCAAACAACCTGGTGGATAGAAAAATAAAACAGAAACATAATGCATCACTGAAACATTAAAATATAGATTTGTAAAGTGGTTATTTGTTTGTTGACACAAAACTTTAATTTAGAAAGAATTTTAAGAAGTTGATTTGCAAATTCAACTAATAGACAGCAACTAAATCTCCATTGTTCTTACCTACTATCAAAACAAACAAAAAATATGTAAGTTCATCCAGATAAAATAGCATATAGTGTTTTCCATTTCCCCAGGTGGTGTCTAGCCATGCAGATAGTTTCAGTTTTACATACTTTATCTCTGAAACTTCTGCCACAACCCAGACATAGTGAAGGGGGGATTTCATTGATACTGCTCAAAAAGTGCTGAAAAGCTGCTTTTGAAACAAAACGACAACCAGTTTCCAGAGACTGTGTAGTGTTTAGTCTTATAACCTTTTTTAACCTTTGTTTTCTTGAGGACTATTTCTTTCATTGGAGTCTGTCCACATTGAGGTCTGCGGATTATCCCAAGAAACCAGAATATCATTTACAGTAAAACAAATTTTAATAAATGGAGCGCCACAACAAAAATTACATTTGCCTCAATTGAGATCAGATGGCAGCATAAATCTCAGACATTTATCTTCAATCAACACACAAAAGCATATCTGTGTGCATGGCTAGGCAAGTGTGTGGCAGTTTACACAAATTGCCACACACTTGCCTAGTGTGTGTGCTAGGCAAGTGCTAATGTGACAACATGATGTCACCTGTTTTCAATGTAAATTCTCATTTAATTTCTTTTCAAAGCATTTGTAGTACGAAAGAGAGAGAGAGGATATGGGCAAAATTTCCAGTATTTTACAACAGGAGTCTATTTGTCATAGTTTTGGCTAGCAAGCCTATAGGTCAGCATAACTTTGCACTCACCAATGTGTGGACACAAGTGCTCCACTGGAAACAGCTTTACAACAGAGTCCACTGGGGCCAAGGAAATGTAATGTTACACTAGTTCTTTCAACAATTATTTCCTCTGCTTCATTTTGACCATCTTCATGAACATTCATTATGTATGACTTCTTGAGTGCCACAGCCAGGTCACATGTTACGTTTCACTGTAAATGAAACTGCAGTACTGGACAGCAGTAATGGATTATCTGCGTAATAATGCTCATAATCCACCTTTACTAAACTTTATTTTTTAACAACTGAAAAAAGATTTGGCTAAGCTGTTTCCAGCAGAGTGTAAAATTGTAAAATCTCCACACTGCTGATCACAATGCTACACTCACCCACCCAAAAGTATGACAGTTTTACTCATTTTTTTTTGTTTTTTCTTTATGTGATCACAAGGAATCAATTTGGTGATCTCAACATAACATACTTGCTTTTTGAGATCACAACATAATCTTGACATCACTGGAAAACAAAACATGAGACAGACTGTAAATTGGCGCCTGACCTCTGAAGCTTTTCCATTTCATTTTACAATTACCTACCAGTGTCACTTTGTCCTGCAGATGGCTGTGTGTTATGATTGTTAGATCTGGATGAAGGAGGCGGGGCAAGCTTGCCTCCAGGAGGTGGTGGAAGGAGCCCCAAGCCACCTGAACTCTGCGGACGAGCCCTGTCCTTCTTTTTTGATTGCTAAAGAAGAGAAACAAAGCTGGTTGAGACTGTGGGCTCGTGTCATTTGACAGACTACAGATAATATATTCAAGCAGAGTCTTAGCCTGGTTTTTAGACTCAAAGTAAAACCCTAATCAAAAATTAAGCCTCACCTGTCAGCGTAGTGGAAAAAAGATGCAATGTACTTTTGATGATTTAATCTTATTTGACTTTAATAAAAACACATCTGTACAGAATTTCACTTATTTATCAAAGTAGGCTTACCCCAATATTGAGAGTGATGGTCTGTCCTTCTTTGAAGCCTAGGTCCAGTTTAGGAGTGGTGTCTGGTGCCTGCGCCTGCTTGGTTAATTCATTTTCCTGTTTCACCCACCTGGAGAAGATGAAGGAAGAAGACAGGCGTTAGGCTAAGTGTCACAACAGTAAATGAATCACTACTGAAGTAGATGTGATTTTATGACAGACTATGGAGCAGCTGCATACTTGAAGTGGTCTTGTAATGCAACATTGAAATCAAAGGCATCGCCTCGGTCTCCAAACCCAATTCCTATGAACGCACTGCGGCCTTTGAGAGAAAAAGACACAACAAACAAGATTAAGAGCTGATGTTTAGCCAGTACACAAATAATGTGGTTATACAGTAATCTTCACACTCTGAAGCATCCTGCTCAAAGTCATTAACCTCTTGATTATGAGCGCATTTGCAACAAACAGTTTACCCACCATTGTCATCCTGGATGCGGAGCACAAAGTATCGGCTTGAGTCGCTCACTGTTTCCACTGTGATGCCAGGGTACTCCTCCACTGGTGCTTGGGCAAACAGTTCCCCTGTAGATTACACCAAAGGGAAGGTGCTCATTGTCTATTTGGCAAAATGGTGCAAAATGGCAATTTGGATCGTAAAGGCAAATTAAAAAATTAAAAATGATTGGGCCAAATCGAAATTTGTTGTTTTTTAGTGCAGGGAAAAATATATATGATAAATTACATTTCCAGTCTTCAGTTCAAAAATAGGCTAATATAATGGTAAAATTTGAGGACACACAGTTCCTAAATTGCACTAATCGACACAAAGAGATTATCAGCATGTTTGCTTCAAAACTTGGACGTGGGCTGGGTCACCTTGGAATAGATGAGTAATAGAGAGGAGGGGGGTGTGGGCGAACAGGAGACGACAGAGTGAAATGATTTACAAGAGCAGCAGCACTGGTAAACAATGTCCTGTCTTGTTTGCGCCTATCTCACCAGAGATTTTGTCTTCCAATTTCACATAAGCCACTTTGCCCCGGGCCGTCACACGCATACGTCCCGTCCAGTCTGGAGCATCCAGCTTCCAATCAGCGGCCCTAAGATACACAAAGACAGTGTGATGTAGGTGAGTTGGAGACAGAGGTTTACTGTGACTGATAATGACTCGGAAAGAAAAACAGGATACAGGAAAGGAGATTTATGTTTTTAGTGTGTGATTGTTTTGATGTAACCTAAACTCAAACATGCTGCAGCACATTTGCTGTTTTATGCTAATGAAATATGACTCAAGCACTAGTCGGGCAAACCCAAGGCTGGAATATTACATCATCACACTTACTCACTATACATATTGTCACTGACTAACCAATCATGTGTCTCATGGGACTCAGGCCTATGCTACTGAGCAGTTGGTGTAATGTCCACTCAGATGCATCTGTGGAAGATCAGGCACGAGCAGATGCACACAGCATCAACCAATAAAAAAGATAAGATTGGTCTTTATTGTCTCCTGTAGGACAATTTTGTCTTGAACATCAAGTGGACAAAGATGACAGCACCTCTCCATACAAACAATACAACCATGCATATGTACAATCAAATTAAAATGAACATGCAGTATCAGATTCAAATTAATCAAAACATACACATCAAGAATACTGCACAATGCTCAACCCTCCCACCCCACTAAGAGTTGTGACATTTACAGATTTCTTTCTTTCTCTCTCTCTCTCTCATACACACACACACACACACACACACACACTCGTCATCTGTTACTGTTCATTAGTTTGATGATGGACCTAAGGGTAACCTCCATCATCTGCCTGAAGGCTTCACCTCATACTGTCTGTGAGGGATCATAGGTACTTTTAAGGCATCTCACTGTCTCTTCAAATCCTGGACAAAAGATGGGGCAGCATGCCAGTTATTTTTCCAACCCCTCTGATTGGGTTTTGGATTTATGACCTGAGGTTAATGCATGGGCTACCAAACCTTGATGTGATGCCACAAGGAATAATGAATTCAATGGCTTTGTTTATAATGCTTTTATCAACTCCATGGACTCTGAGCCTTTACAGAAAATGGAGATGTATAAATGTGGTAAACAATGTCAACCATCTCAGCATCATCTGTATTGCAGGGCCACTCAGATGCATGCAGAAAGTCAACACATGCATTTGTGTGAGCATGTCGAGTTGTTCAACCAGCATTGACCTGCCTTGGTGTCCTTGAGCAAGACACTGTTTACCTTCTGCAACTGTGTTATACTGTTTAAAAGTCAGAATAGTAAAATAAATTTAAAAAAATAAAGCATCCTTTGCTATTTAGTTGTCCCCAAAAATCACAACAACAAGCACTACAAACGTGTGTATGTATATACATATATGTATATACACACGTTTGTAGTTTGTATTCTCTCTGGTGCCATTGGACGAAGGCACGTAAACAGACCTCACTGACAGGGATGTAGATACCACACTATCCATGTTAATAGCTAATATTTTGAAACAGTGCAGGTAAGAAACGCAAACACTGGCTGCGTGTTTTCCGTGACCTTGTGGACACGCAGCAGAAACGACCAGCACACAGCAGCACTACGGCCACCGTTGCGTGAGGCTGCTTTGCTGCTTTGTGGGACGAGCTCGGTCGGTTGGTAGGTCGCCGAGGCAACGGCTTCTCCGCTCTGCTCTAACGGCCGCAGTCACGGATGCTGCGCCTGAGAAAGCTCACTGGCAGGCCGCCGTCCCCTCACCTGATCGCCCGGTTGGATGCTCTCGGTGGGATACGGTAAACGTTGACTTCGGGTTTGACACAGAGCACCGACTCATACTCGATCTGACCCTCGGTCGCCATCTTGACTTTAATTCAGTCGGTGTACGCCGGTGGTGGTAGTGGTGGTGACGGTGTGTGGTGTGTCTGTGTGGCGTTAACGGCTACGTGACCGTAGTAGATGATGTATTTGCGCACCAACAATCGACTCCACTTCACTACTGCAGCGTCAGTGGTACCCTTAAAGTGACATTTCACCAATTTCACAAATTCAGGTCAGTTTTTGCATCAAAACAGTATGAAGAGTTGCGTTTCGCTTGTGGCTCTGGAGGAGGTATGTAAATTAAAAAAGGTGGACATTTCAGATAGGTAGTCTTACAAAAAAAGTTGTTTTGTCTGCATTATGGAAAATGTAGGAAATGGCAATGTGACTTTATCTTCACCTGTTTCTGCTCTGCTTCAGTTTGGGCCATTACTTTTTAAGTTCTTTCACAAATGCCCACATTTTTCACAGTCCTTTTATTCTTATGACCACAACCAGTTAGCTGAATACACTTCTCTGTGCAAGTCCTAGTCTTGCAACTTTTGACAAGGTACATCCAGTTATTGTCAATATCACAAGACAATATGATATAATATGGTATAATATTTTATTTCACATAATTATATTGCAGCCAACAGGAAACAGCAAGCAACAGCAGCAGCGAACCTTGCCACAACTACAATGGTTTTTTTTGTTGTTGTTTTTTTTTCTTTCTATTTTTAGCTCTTTTTTTCTCAGTTTAGTTGTTGTAGTGATGGACCAATATCAATTTTACTCTTTAGATTCTCATAGTAACGACACAGGAAGTCACAGTTATGTTTCATAGCCCTAGAAGCTTGAAGGCATCTCTTAAATCTTCTGTCTCACAGGGCTGAAAGACAAAGAAAGATATCATTATTGTCATTTAAAAACACTATCATTGGATTGCCCTTAGACAGCTTAATTGAAAGAAAACATGTTTATTAACTGCTGTACCTGGAGGATGCGATTGAGTTTTCTTGTTAGGCGAACAGAGTTTCGGTGCAACTCTTCCCAGGCCTTGAAGTTGCTCTGCTTACGAGCTACAAAGGTCTGCCAGCAGTAGAAGAAGTCTAAAGGGAATAGACAAAAACATTCTGATTGTGGACCTCCACATGGTGATAAGAAAAACAATTTGTAAATTTGGAGTTGGCTGGGTTAACCTTCCAATAATTCCTTGCTCTGGTATTATATTAAAGTCTGCTATTCCTTTATATGTCTACTACATACACACAGATTTATCTCCCTAATTCTTCACCTTTGTAACTCATGATGGTGATCTGCACGCCTGCTTTTTTCAGCAGTCTCAGGCCCTCTCTCTCGCGGCTGTCCTCCATGTCACAAAAGTAGAGGCGGGACACAAAGATCCTAAGGCGAACGTTGGGTGTCTGACTGAGGAACTGGGCCAGTCTGTGGGAGCAGTTGGCACAGGGAGACCAGGAACAGAACCAGGTGATGGAGTAACTGAGTCTCTGTCCAGTATTTCTATACCCCCACACACCAGGGCACAAGGTTCCCAGATAACGCAGGAACAACAGCTTTAGGGAAACAGGAATAGAGTTTATATGGAAAAAAGAATTAGAGAAGTGCCCTAGAGTGTGGTACATAACACATATATTCTTATTTTTAATTTCTGTTTATGCCCCTCCCTTGACAAGCCTTCCTCCCATCTTTACCCACCTCTACATGGCAGCCACTGCGATTGCGGAGGTGTCCAAAGTCAAAGGTTAGAGAGTCTGGCCCCACTCGTCTCTTCACTACAAAGCAGAGGTATGTTTCATGTCGGCCCCTTGCCCAGCGGACATTTGTGTAATGGTAAAGGAACTTTTTACGGGGCAAAAGCACACTGAGAAAAAAAGCAAGACAATGTGTAATATTTAGTTGCCAGTGAAATGTTATGCAGGTAGAACAGAGACACTCAGTACACTCAATGCAAAAATATTTACTGGGGTTTTGTTCCAAAAGACAGATCAGTTTGGAAAATATATAATGAAATCATCAGTCAGTATTTCATCAGCAATGAATCCACTCTAAAAAAGAGCTGCTGTTTTTAAAACCAAGGTCTTAGATAGATTGATACTATTTTTAGTATTCAGCATAATTTCGTGCCAGGACAATAAAATCAAATAAACAAAGGACAAGTTAAAGTAAACTGCTGTTCTAACCTATTATTCTGTATTGCACATTCATGTTTGAATTCATGTTTTAATCATGTAAGTTAGCACAATTAAGTCATGTAAAACATGTGGTTAACCAAGTGACAGTGATGGACAGTCAGAAGGGTGCTAACATTCACTGCTTTTTGCCTCACTCTCACTTTCAAAACTTTTAGTGAAACTAGTACAGTTATTCATCACTCATTAATACTGAAACCTTAATTGAAGTGCTATACTCTTATAGTTATTTAACCAGAATTTAACTTAACATTAATGTAGTAACATATCAAAAAATTACTAATGCATTTCAATTAAAAAGCATACATGCACAATCTACAATATATATTGTGTACCAAGCAGAAACACACATACAAATAGAATGTATCTGTATTGCTCACCTGTCTAGTTTTGTAATCATTTCGAAAGATGCGCCTTGCTTTGTCAATCGAGCGTCGGGCGTGGGTAATAAATGGGGTAAATGAGAAAGAGTGAAAGTGTGTGTGTGTGTTGGGGGGTGCAGAAGGAGGGAACTGAGAATATATACCTCTAAACATAAACATCCTGCACACAACAGAAGCACTTTCTGGTTGGACAGAAAGATTTTTAAAAGTGAGCTTTGGGGGCGTGATGCAAACGAGATACATGGTCTGCATTGTCTTGCTGCAAAACAAAGCTCTAAATAAATAATGATTCATTTTCTAAATATTTTTTCTTTGTTTGTTCTTTCTTTTTCCCTTTTTAATGATTTCACATAAAAATTAAAATGCAACTACTTAGGCAATAATGGATTTTTACTGGGCAGACAGATTGCACAACTTAGATTTTTACAAAGGAATCTGAGCGACCACACACAAAAGGAGGAGTGTTTGACGTGATTTGTAACCTTTGGAGTTTTTCACATGCGTCAATAAACTGAGCCAAATGGCTGGAATTTTCCTAACACTTTAGTCTCACCCAGTCCCCTGCCCCTCCACTTTGGTTTTCCTTGATCATTAAATAAAATCTTCCAGATACCTTCTCACCTTGATCTACATGGGATTGCCACTGACCAATCCTGCAACTCATCCTTTCCACCTAGCAGGTTCCCCAACCTCCTCAGGGCCCCAAATTTGGTGGAGCCATAAGCGTTCCCAGACCTCGGAGGCCCTAACACCTACTTCAGCCTCTGATCTGGGTTTTCCCAAACCGTGTCAAGCTGGGAGCAGAGCTGTAATCGACCTCCGTCACCCGGCGTGTCTGCTAGACCGGCCGACCAGCTGACCGACCACAGTTTGTGGATAAATCTCACTCATAAGCCTTTGAACCATCAGATGCTGTCATCTGCTCATGCCAAATCAGGATGTGTATTATTTTGCTCTCGTCTTTTCTTTGCTCTGTCTGTTTTAGCTCTGGCCCAGTCTGCACACTCAGTGGCACTGCATGCAGGCATCCTGCTTTCCCATGACTCCCCTCACCCTCTCATGCACTCTGTGGTTTGGGGAATTCACCGTTTCCCAGGGTGGCTGTTTTTGGAGCTCATCTGTGTGTGTATGTGCACATGTGTGTGTTAACCATCTGTATGAGCATGTCATTAACACAGTCTATATGTTATACATCATCTGGAACAAATTTATCTAATTTATCCTATGATTGTGTGGTGCCCAAACTTTGAGTGATTCATGTGTATGTGTGTGTCTGCATGCTCTGAGCAACCTCACATCATATTGCATTACTCTGACAGTGCACTAAGCCTAATGTCTCTGCACATTTAATCTTGTGTGCATGTCTTTACGACTTCAAGAGGCTGATCAAATACCAAACTATATGTAACCACTTCCCACCCAGCTCTCTGCTTTGACCACAGTTGACCAAGGTCATCTCACAGTCACACATGAACGCTCGTATGGACTCCCACCCTCTCATGCACTTTCTGTGTGGATGTGTGTGTGGTGAAGTAGTACAGTATGGCCAGACATGGCTGTGCATTTAACCCATAGTCAGGGGCAGAAACCGGGTGTAGGAAATGCCAAGTCATACTTTCCGAAACCCACCCGCCCACACCCTACACGCGCACACACTCACACATAGCCATACCGTGCAGACGCACATGACCACAGTCACAAACAGACTTTCTTTCCAGTGTGTGAACTCACATCTGTTTCCTGACAACAATAATAGCTACAGATCGGGCGGGTAGAGGCCCAGCTAACAGGTGTCTGCTTTTTTGACAGTCATGCAGAAACAACCTGGTGAAGTGTCATGAGTAAAAATACAGTTTTTACAAGGTGAAAATGACCCGACCACACACTTACTTGTGCATATAACACTGTTGTGTCATTGGGTGTCTCTGTTTTTTCATCAAAGACAATCACAGAATGGTTATTTTCCACTACAGCTTGCATGATCAAGAGCTTGCTGTTAAGTATAGGCTTATATTTGTCTTCACATCAGGTGAGACATGCCTTCCTCCCACACACGTTAGCATTGTACAAACATCCTGTGGTGTTTATCTGTGGCAGATTGATGCTACACTGACATAGTCTGAGGTTAGCAGAAGTGGGGATTCACAATGCAAGCGTGAGGCTTAAGGTTAGCCTCAGCCTTGAGCTGTATATATCAATTTAGTGACACAAACTTCCATACACCTGCAAACCACACACATTCTTGAGTGAAGCTATCTCTGCATATACCTCTGCACAGTATCACTGATGTGCTAAAATCTGCAATGAAAATCAATTATTAAAACAGTATCTAACATACATCAACTAGTGTGATTTTTATGCATTCTTTGAAATGCATTAAATAAGGATTTATTTTATCCACTAATCTGTATTTATAACATTGGTTTACAAGTTAACAGAGCATAACATCATGTATTACGATTGATGTGTAGCCTGACCAATTCTTTAAAAACTCAAATGCATTTTTTTTACAATATGAAAAAACATCTACTTAATTTTGAGATTGTAACCAGAAAATGTTTATTTTTTTACACGGCTCAGCTGTCAGTCATTAAATCAACCAGCTATATATTTAATTAATGACTGATTGAACTGTTACCATCATTAATGAATTCAGAATGATTTCCCTGCCAACGTGCAAAAATGTAAGTGTTATTTCTGCTGACTCACATGCCCATATACTGTACATCAAGGTGAGCAGCGGAAGCAGAGAGATAAAAGCAGTGAAATTCTGCAGATTCACATAAACCACTTCCTATACAGTAACTGTGAGTGCTTCTACACCTATATACATGGTTTCACACATGCGCATGCACAGACACACAGTTAAGCGGTTGAAAAGTTTGAGAAAAGAACCACATAGGCACATATTTAGGAAACACAAATTTTACATAAATATTACAAATGGTGAGAGAATAGCAAGCCTGAGACATGATGAGGTCATTTTTGAAACATGAAATAATAAATAACATGTTAAATGTTTAAAAGGTATACTTAAAACAAACTAAGAATCAAAACAGCAACAAATACAGTATAATAAATACTGACATAAATAACACATTTCAATAAACGATTAACTTAAATTTCCTAACATGTTGCAGCAATGACATTGTTCTCTTCAGGACAGATGCAAACACAATTTGTGCTTATGTGAGCTTAATTCTTTTTTTAATCAATCCTGGGCTCACTTTTTTTCTCTCCAGGAGTCCGTCCTCACTCAGCTACAGGTCTTTGTAAAACACCTTGGTGAGTGAGTATCCCAGAAAGCCTCTCTCAGGTGTTTCCAGCTTCCTCTCTTTATCTTCCTCTTCATCAGTATTTTCCCCCAGTTGCTGATAACCCAGTTTCCTGAAGAAGGCCTCCCCCACCTTGGAAGGGTAGGGGACATGTGCATATACTCTGTGTGCGCCAGTTTCCCTCTCCCTCTGTTCCAGACTCTGGACAAGAAGCCGGCCCAGGCCTTCTCTGCGGTACCAGCTGCCTATCACCAGCCTGCAGATCCTTCTTATACCTTTTCGCTGCTCTGTCTCACGAAAAATGCAGCCCAGGATGTCTCCCTCGCAGTCTGCCACCCACACCTGCCCTGCTTCCCGTTCCCTCTCTGGGGTGATCTTCTCTGTTGATGCATCCCTGTCCTTTTCTTTGGCTCCAATCCTGTGCCTTGGCTGAGTAAAGGAAAGATAGTTATCTTTTCTGGCTGCTGATTACTAGAACTGTTAAAGTGAAAAGAAAAACTAAGACTTTCCAGCAAAGTAAACTAACCTTTTTTGTCACGGATGTCTTACCACTGATCCTACAGAAGGGATTCTGCAGAGTCTCATCCTGTGTTCCCCTAAAGCTGCTACCCACATAGTCCCAATAGGGGCGGCAGCTGCCCAGAACCCCTGTGGACCGTGGCATGGTGATTTTGAGGAAGATAATTAGCAGGAAGACAGGAATAGCGAGGGCCATGATAAATGAGTGCACCAGGCAGCGCAGGATTGAAGAGAAAACTGCCAGAATGAAAAGGCAGAGTGGACGAGTGAGGATGTGGAGGATGAGACGGTTTTCTGTGCCCTCACAGCCCTCCTGGAAAGACATTGCGCAATAAAAAATAATCAGCACAAACCTTATAAGATGTATATGCACATGTTTATACCATCTCCACTGAGGGTGGTCAGTGCAAAACTTACAATGCATCATCTGAGTGTGTTGTACAAACCTTGATTAGGGCTTTGACTATTTCAATATCGTCCTCCTTCATCCTCCTCATCACCACTTGATCCAACTCCAGCCTCACCATGTTTAGACTTTATGCTCTTAAAGGCCACTGTCCGTTCAACCACATCCACACTATGCACAGACACCCTGCAAAAACAGCAACAAAGAAAACAGAACAGTACAGTTTTTAATGGTTAAACAGCTGAAGGTTAAATACAATTTGGGGGTGTTTGATACCAAGGCATTCAGGATCCTGACACTGTTGTGAATAGACAAATTAGAGTACACTAGAGGTTTCAGCTGAAATTGGTATACAATTTATTTTGCAATGCACTATGATGGCACAGACTGGGATTATAGATGATTAGTAGCAACACAAATGGTGTGCATAGTGCACATCATTTGTGGTTCGGCATGTTTACAGTGATCATCAAAGGTATAGTTGAAAACAAAAAGACCTCGTTCGGATCCTTATATGGTTATTACGAAGAGCTGCGGTCTGTCTGACACAGATCAGACCCTCTTCTCTCCAAAACTGTTACTCTAATACCCGGTTCCGCTTACCTCATGCACCACACAGCTCACATTAAGCTGAAAGAAGAAAATAAAATGTGTATTATCTCTCAGTTTGTTGTGAAGTCTATGCACGCTTGGCACGTTTGGGTCGAGGGTCCACAGCCGTTTCTTAGGAAAGACGGAATTCAGTATCCGACGTACTCAACTTTGTCCGCCGTAACACGTTTACAATGCGTCGATGTACGCCATCTACGTACGTAGAATCCGTACTGCGCAAAGGCTCCGCGAATAGCAAATAGCGCAAACAAAGCTTCAAACCTGCTTTAGTTAATTAGAAATACATGAATAAAGGATAGGTTTGCACTTTTTCAGGTCTGCCTTAAAGCAGTCACATGTCCATAAGAACACTGAGGTTTTCTGTAATCACTCCTCTTCATACTGGCTATTAAAATGATAGTCATTTCAATTTCTACACTGTAGTGCACAATATTCAAAAGTGTTCTTCATATTTTGTCCACTCAGTCAACATAAATCAGGGGGCAAAATATTTGATTATGCAGTCAAGTACACAACAATCCATCACAATCTAAATAATAAAGTCAAGTTATACATTATACAGTCTGTGGTTTGGAGCAATTATCACTAGTCGATCTTGAAAGAAAAAAAAAATTAAGCCTGAGCTTTTTCCTCACAGAAATAACTTCTACACATGTTGACTGCGTTATTTGGCACTTGGCCATGTTTAATATAGACAACTAACATTGTAACATTACATATGACTTAATGTAAGGAAAAGCACAAATCCCCTTTAAAGATGACTGCTGATGAGGCTAATAACTTCTACACAGAGAAGAAATAGTGGTGGAAACACTGCACAGTAGTTGGATGCCAGGATGCAAATCTGTCATAGCCGTCCAAGGGTTAGGAAACATCTTCACTATTGTCCATCACTCTAATCCCTTACCTGTGATTGCTGGGTATGCATCACTCAGAAAACAGCCATGTCATCCAATCAGAAGAGATGCTGAATGAGGCAGAGGGCCGTGTACAGCTCCAACTAGGTGCATTTGACAATAAAAACATGCAAATGCCAACAAAATTAAAATATTGAACAATAAATTTTCTCCATCAAATGGGCTTCCAGTGTTGACAGGGGAAAAATCCACAATGTGTCCACAATCATTTTGTGTCACATTAGGTGGATATCTGCCAAATTCAATTTTTTATTGTAAAATGTCCTCCTTTTGTTTCCTTGGACATATTTGTCTGATTAACACACTGAAAAATAACTTGATTTGACTCATTTGGGGGGCTGAAACTTTATATTTGAAATGATGGGTCTTAATAGATAAAAACTTTGAATAATGTTTACATTTATTTTTACAGAGGAAGCTTGTGGATTTTGCCTCCCATCATTTACATCGCAAGTTCTGCATCATGAAGCAGAAAAAGCAGAAAAGGAGGAATGATTGTGGCAAAAACAACAACCCAATTTAAGTGTTCATTTGTTTTTGAACAGACTAATAATTGTGAACCTATCCTTTAAAGGAAGCAAAAAGGCAAACAATTAAAGGTATTAACAGATTTATTAATAATTATCTTAATTACTATTTACTATTAACATTGAAGAAAGTGGACCATTTACATGTATTCACAAAATGTATTTACTTAATAAACAAACTGCCAAAGACAGTATCATTTAAACTAATATATTTAGGAATATTCCAAGGTCCATGTACAGCCTATTAGAATGTATAACATTTCTAGTATGTGGCACCATGGCATTATAACACAGTACTCATGTAACTGCATGTTCTTGCTCAGTTCCAGGAGACCTCAAACTGACTAAAGTGCTAACACACCGAGCCTACAAATAGTGAGGCATTCATTCACACAGTTTCTTCTCAAACAAACATGCAGACTTCAATTATTTAGAGAAGTGCATCTCTTTAGGGTTAGGTATATGTCCGTTTCTCACTGTATCTTCAGATGATGTTTGTACCTCTGAACTTTTCGTAGGGTTGTGTTCTCTTATAGACTTTTCCTTTGCATCTGCTGTACCACTTTCATATTTTACTTCACTGCTCTGTGAGATTTCCCCCTCAGCTCCTCTCTCTATCCTTCCCTCTCCTAAGCTACTGGTGCTGACCTCAATTATGACAATCTCCTCTCCTCCTTCTAGTTGAAAGATACTTTCCATGGCTCCTCCACCCTCAGTAACCCTACCGTTTGCAGCACTGCAACCTGCCCCTCCTTCTCCCATCATTCCTCCTTCACCTTCAATCAGGGCTATCATCTGCATACCTTCCTCATTTTCCTGCTCTATCTTGGTCTCATCACCAAGTTCAAACACTACCTCCTGCCCATCAAGAGGCACCAAACCTTGGGTAGGTGTGCAGGAAAGCTGCAGGCTGTTGTCTTGCCCTTGACTGAAGTTAGCACTGGATGGACCACTGTTGTCCTGTGTTTCCGTGTGGAAATGAAGGACATAAGACTCTCCCTGGCTACCATCCTCTCCTGTCTGTCTCTCACCCTGCTTTTCTCCACCCCAGTCATGCAGAAGTGACATCATCCCTCCTTTATCTCTTTTTTCTCCCTCTCCTTGTCCATTGGTCTTGAATTGCAGCACTAGTGATTTTCCCTCCCCACCCATTCCTCCATCCACTGCCTCTCCTGATGCATCTCCTTCAAACTGCAACACATATGCCTCCCCACCCTCCCCAATATTCATTCCCTCCTTCGTCTGTTCTTCATTATCGAAACATAAAACAAACTGTTTCCCTGTCATGGTTTCTCCTGTCCTTACTTCCTCCAGAGTGGTTGGTGGTTTCTCCACATGGGTAGAAAGAGTAGAAGCTGTGGCTGCTGTGGTGGCTGGTGTAACCATGGTAACAGATAATGGGGATCCTGAGGTATCCACTGTCGGGGCTACAGTGGTGGAAGTTGACAGATTTGGGACAGTAGTGCAAGATACTGACAGGGGACAGTGGGATGTTGTGGGTACAGATGATGGTAGTGATTCAGTGGTGGTGTTAACAGCAGTAGTACTCTGCCTCTCTGTGACACTGGTTACATTACAGTTTGTCACTGGCACATCTCTGGCTGCAGTCTGACTAATAAGACCTGTTGCAGATTTCTGAAGAGTAGTTTTTGGTTTGCGTCCCCGTCTGCCCCTTGCTGTCCGTGTGCTTTTTCCTAGTATGGGTTTGGTCAGTAGAGAGTTGGCTGAGAGTGTGTGTGTTGGCGTGGCAACAGGAGTGTTTGCATTGTTATTATTGTTGGTGATTATGATCCTGGTTTGCTGTTGTTGCTGTGACACAGTTGAAAACTGGGGCATCTGAGTTTGAGTTTGGTTTAGGACAGGCTGGAGTGCTTGGAGAGTCTGAAGCATAGGAAGAGTCTGAGGCTCTGGGGCTGGTGGAGGGTTGTTTGCTGTAGGGACAAGAATCAAGCTTGACTGGCTGCCATTGGTGGAAGGGCACTGCAGGAGGAGGAAGTTTTGGGGCTGGGACGGAGGTGGCGGTGGCGGAGGAGGTGGAGGGGCAGGTGGAGGAGATGTTAGAGGAATGAGTTGCAGACCGCTGGCTGTCTGAATCATGAAGTAGTTCTGGGAGGTGTTGGGGGGAATATTAAGTGCTGGTTGGGAAACAATCAGGCTGCTATTGTTTCCAGAGGGTTCCAGGGTGATGGGGTTGAGCAGAGTTGTGGTGGTTGTTACTCCTCCAACACTGGCTTTGACAGCCACACCATCTTTACCTCCACCACCAGGGCAGGGCAGGGGAACACCACTGCCATGGGTTCTAATGTGCCTCTGCAAATAGGAGTGCATGACAAACTCTTTCGAACAATATGGGCATTTGAAGTCTTTGCGAGAGGAGTGTGTGCGAAGGTGGAGCTGAAGGTTGGAAGAGTGCGTAAAGCTTTTATTGCAATGTGTGCACTGAAAGGGTCTCTCACCAGAATGGGTGCGTTCATGCTGCAAACAGAAATTAAAAAAAAGAGGTAAAGGAGGAGAAATGGAGAGAATACTATTAATTTGTAAAGTAACATATTTTAAAAACACAACAGAATAAGATATGAATGAAATCACAGCTGAAACAGGTTAATTCAGACCTGTTTGAGGTTTGATGTCTGGGAGAAAGACTTGGAGCAAATGGAGCAGGTATGAGGCCGCAGTCCCGAGTGCATCTGACTGTGTCTACGCAGGCAGCTGGTGTTCTTGAAGGACTTGCCACACTCCTTACACACATAAGGCCTCTCGCCTGTGTGTTGCCGCAAGTGGTACTGGTAGTGAGAACTCCATTTAAATGTGAGGGGGCAGTGAGGGCACTGGAAGGCCCTTACGCCAGTGTGTACCTGGCAAAGGAGTGAGAAAAAAAAATTAGTTCATAGTTCATCTTGAATAAATATTTTGTTTTATAAGTTCATTAGTAGTTGTGTTTCATTCGTACACCTATATTTTGGTGTCATATAAGGGCACTTCTATGTGCATGACACAATAAACAATTAACTTATTAGCTTGTAAGACAAAGGTTAAATATTTGAATACTTCATACGTCATCAACCACTAACATTAGTGTACAGTCACAACAGCTGCACTAGCAAACCAACACACACTGTTTCACTTAACAAAACTTAAGCCAACTCTGGTTGTGTTAAAAAAATATCCCAGTCTTTGGTCTGTTAGAAGCCCTGGAGCTGTACAAAGTTGTGGATAACGATGGGTTTCCCTGCTGGTAGTGTTGCTGCAAAGAGGATGTCCTCCACTGCTGGAAAGTGAAAGTTAGTGAAAGTTTTCTTACACTTACACTCACAAAACTACTAAATATTTAAGCCTGAACATGAAGTAACACATCTCTTTTAATATTCTCATACAGGCAGAAGACTGTAACATACTTAAAAATTACGCTGCCTTAGGGTTAGGGTTTGGGACACAGTAGTTTCTTGCTTTTCTATTTAATGGATCAATAATTGATTCAGAAACTAAGCTGTACACTAAGAATCAGAATTAAATCAAACTGCGTACAAATATTTCCAAATATTCCCACCCTGTAATAGCTACTTAACCATGAGATAAATAACTAAAATATTTTTTATTAAATGACTGCATTCTGAAAAGGTGCGTACAATACTAAAGAGCTACAATTGCTGTAAACTAGAGAAATGTAAAAATCTACAGTGACAGTAATGAATGCAAATTCCTTGAAGAAGTGAGCCTTACCCTCTGGTGGATAGACAGCAGAGAGGACCTCTTGAAGCTCTTTCCACACTCAGTGCAGCGGTAAGGCCTTTCTCCAGTATGATCCCTCATGTGGTACTTAAGCCCAGATGAACCTTTAAAAGCTTTTCCACACTCTGAGCAGCGATATGGCCTTTCTGTATGAAAAATAGTAAAACATTGTGCTATATTTGTGAAAGTGATAAATCATTTTGGATTTTAATAATCAAGAAGGCTCGCTCAGTGGCGCGGTGGTTAGAGTGTATGCCATCTGGAGCAGTGCTCTTAAGCGGAAGACCCCCGGTTCGACTCCCGACCGGGGCGTCCTTATCCGTGTGTCTACCCCCTCTCTCTCTCCCATTTCCTGTCTACCAACTTTACAATAAAGGCGTCTGTGCCAAAAAAAAAAAAAAAAGATCAAGAAACAATAACAGAAGGAAGATCAATAGGAAATTGCTTGGTTACCAAGCAAAGTGGTGTTTGATCAACTGTGATGAGCTATACATTATGGGAATTTCAACTATAACTAAAATGCATCATACACCAAATCGGTTGATAATTAGGCTCAAACTTCCAATTTTATGATTAATTTCTAAATATGAATCTGTCAAATAATTGTTCTTTGTCTGTTCTGTCGTGTTAATGCCTGTACCTCCAGCAGGAGTGCTCTTGTTAGCTCCTGTCTTTTTGGTAGCTTTGGCAGGTTTGGTCGGCTGCTCCACGTGCTCCTCACTGACGGTTATGATGTCAACATGGATCTTCCTCTGTCCTTCCTGCTGCTTGTCAGCCTGACTGGGAGAAGATGGAAGCGGGAGAGACAAGGAAAGGGAAGGAGGACATACTATCTCGGCCTCTGCCTCGGCCAGGAGACGTTGTTCGGGGGTGTGTGAGTGTTGGTGGGTGAGCAGCGAAGAGAGAAGGGGGAAGGAGCGATCACAGGCAGAGCAGCTGAACTGGGAACGCGACTGGGATGACAGCGAATGCATCTGGACAAACAAAAGATGAACACATGAGGTAAGTATTATTTTACAAATGATAAATCAAACTGCAGTATATTATTGTTAGTACTAAATATACATTTCTGTGCTGTAATTTTATTAATAATTAAAACAATTATAATCACCAGTGATACGTGTCTATTGAGGCCTCCGCTGGTCTTAAAGGTCTTACTGCAGTAGCCACACGACAGCCCTGCCCATGTAGTTCTGGCCTCTGACTGAATGGACTCAGAGCTCTGAGTCACCTCAGTGAAGCTCTGCAGCAGGTCAAACTGGGCCTGGGTCGTGCCCACATTCTGAGGACAAACCAAAGGAAGTAATACATATCATCACATTTAACTCCTGAACTTTGTAACTGATGAGGGATTTTTTTAGAACTAGATAGAATCCATAATTTTATACTGCTATATTTTAATATGTGAAGGTTTTATTCTTCTTCTTGTATTCATTACTCACTGCATTGCTTCCATCTGCTCCCTCTGTCAGCCCGAGGAGCACCTCTGTCGTGTGTCCACTTTCAGCCACTGTAGTCGTTTCCACCACCTCTTCAAAGTCTGCCAGCAGGTGGCTGGCTCCCACCAGCCCATCCCCAACCTCCATCCCTGTTCCAGTCCCTGCTTCCCCACTGGTCCTGTGTTCTTCTGGAGACATGTGGATGGCCTGATGCTCCTCTAGCTCTGTTCGTGTGCCAAAGGTGTGGCTGCAGCTGCCACAGCTGTACAGCAGCACACTAGCCCCGGTGTCCATGCTCAGGTGAACCTCTGTCCCAATGGCTCTGGATGCACAAACATTCTCCCCAGAGGAGGCAAGGGTGAGCTGGGGGAGAAGGTTTGGATTCTGGCCAGATGAGGTGGTTGACAGGAACACTTCCTCCATCCCCACCCCTACTCCATCAGTTCCTGCCTGGCTTACAAAGCCCACCATGTCTGTCAGTATGGAAGATCCTCCTTCCTCTCCCCCTACCACCACCCGCACTACATCATCTCTGATGTGTGCATCCTCTCCCC
Source organism: Rastrelliger brachysoma (assembly GCA_024605115.1). NCBI lineage: Eukaryota > Metazoa > Chordata > Actinopteri > Scombriformes > Scombridae > Rastrelliger > Rastrelliger brachysoma. The sequence goes on along the minus strand of JANJYP010099111.1, from coordinate 476 downwards.
TCTTTCCTTCCTTCCCTCCTGCATTGAGGTTGGAATGAGAGTTCTTGTGTAGGGCCAGGTTTGACGAATGTGTGAAGCTGCGACCACACTCACTGCAGACATAGGGCCTCTCGCCTGTATGTATCCTCATGTGCTGCCTGAGGTTGGTAGACTGAGTGAAGGATTTGTTACACACCGAGCAGGTATAAGGCTTGAGACCAAGATGGACATTCTTGTGTCGTCTCAGACTGCTTGAGTTCTTGAAGGCCTTGGGGCAAGTGTCACAGGGGTATGGGCACTCTCCAGTGTGCTGGCGCAGGTGATACTGGTAATGAGAACTCCATTTAAAGGTCAAGGGACAATAGGGGCACAGAAAGGTACGCACTCCAGTGTGGACACTCTGATGAACCTAGGGATCGAACATGGACATTAATATGAATTCTCTCTCAAATTCAAACACTTCCTTTACTCAAAAAAACAAAAACAAAACAACCCCC
>JANJYP010099101.1:0-17831 GCA_024605115.1 Rastrelliger brachysoma | reverse complement strand
TCTGGTCCAATTAAATAAACTCTTTAATTACATAAAATATTGAAACACTACCAAATCACAAAATAAATTAGAATGTTATTTGACCCTAAACAGAGTACATGGTGGCAGAATACATAACCATCATGACTGATACAAAAATTAAGGAAAACATGGACAATATACTGATTGACAGTCTGGCCATAGAAACAGGCCATTAGAGGCTAAACAGGCTAACCACAGAGGCCAGACTGTGTCATATAACAGAGGTTGAGGTAGAAACTCACTACCTATTATACTGTGAGAAATATAGGGAAGAGGTTGAGAGAGGTTTTATTTTTAAAAGAACCAATGAAATTCTGATGCTCAGAAACTGTCCTATGTGGGAAGTGAAAAGTCAGTACAGTAATAACTGAAAAATATGTTAATGATATAAGCTTCTGATCTGTCATGCCAATCAAGCTAATTTGAATTTGAAATAAAGAAAAAATGAAGTAATCCAAAAATATCCACTTTTAGAAATGAAAAACAATCTTGTTTCATTTTGATGACTACAAAACTGAGGCTGGTAGAACTTTTCAGGACAACATGCAGGCAGGTTAAATGAGTTAAACTGCAGCACATCGCTGGATCTGTGCTGCCTAATTCAATTTGTTAATTTGTAAAATACTCAGTGGTTCAAGGCACACCATAAGCCTTTAAATGTCCATTAGGATTGCTTATGTTCATCTCGGTCTAGTGAAACACAGCCATCTTGTGGTCAAAGTCAAACACAAACACACTGGCCCCCTGACACTTTAATATACTCTTCTGCTGTACTTGCATGACAATAATATATAATCAACAGCTAAAATGTTGCTGCAATATTTCATATTTTAGTAAAGCTATAGTTTTCAATAATCATTATATATATATGGTGATTGAACATAGCAAATAAAAACAGAAATAAAAATAAACATTTCTTTGAATAAATGCTCCCAAGTGCTCTTCCCATCTGACTGAGTCACTTTCCCACCAATATTGTGTAAAACATATATAATCTATCTCATTACAGAACACAGTTCTTATTCCATGCAATGTTGTTAATGACACTGGTAAAAAAATCTGTTTTACTTGTTAAATCTATACTTTGAATAAGAAATAAGAAATTTTGAGATAACAGCATCAATTTTGTAGTATTTACATGATAAATACACAGCACCAGCTCATTGAACTTTAATGAGAGAAGTATAAGAGTGTGCAAGTCAGTCAGTTATATCACAACCTCAAAATGACCACAAATGTAGACACCTCTGCATAAATCTCTCCTTTATGCATACAAAATGTATTGCAGCAGGTTTGGACACTGTTTAACATGACACTTGAGAACAGTTCAGGTTTTAATTTTACATTATCTATGAATGCTGATTCACAACTTCAACTTCAACTATCAAAAAACTTGACATGCTGTAGAAATGTTGAGTGAGTCATTTCAGTATTTTGCATTTTCTTGTTAAAATTTGCTCTGTACTTTGGCAACATGGTTGTTCATTGTGCTACTGTTGAAGTTTCCTATAGAGATACACAGAGCCTGATATGTACCCATCCTCCTGCTCTGATACCGCTCTCTCCCAGTCTTCCACCTCAATGATCTCTACACACCTCCACAGCCCCTCTTTCTCCATCTGCTTCAGCTCACGCTCCAGAGCAGCTTTGTATTCCAGGTTGTCATGGTTACTCCTGGTTGTCATGCAAATGTAGCCACCTAGTGGAAACAGTGAAGTTGTGTCACTGAGAGATTACTCACTATTTATCAAACTTTTCAGTGTGTAAATTCACTCCTAACTGGTCAAAAATAGAGTGAATAATTGTTGGCTGTAATAGCGAAAGTATTTGATCAACTTTCTTAATTCAGAAAATCACTGCTGTTTCTGAGGTGTCCTAATCTCTTATGAGTTTCCAGGAGATGGCATTCAAGACAAAAAAAAAAAAATGTGACAGGGAACTTCTCAACTGATGAATCAAACATTGAACTCTATACAGATACTGCACATTTGAGAGTGGACTGGATGGACAGGCTAATGAATTTCAAGTTCTGATATAATAAGAAACCAAAAAACATATTCTCACCCGGTTTACTGGATTTGCAGAGCTCTCGGACCACACCAACCGGTACCTGACCAACACTCAGTGCTCCAACAATCACGACCACATCAAATACACCTGCAGGACAGGAGTTGGATGAGTGACAAAGATACAACATCACTCACTCACTCACTCACTCACTCACTCACTCACTCACTCACTCACTCACTCACTCACTCACTCACTCACTCACTCACTCACTCACTCAATCTGAACACAACAGAACTAATCTGCCTGAGGATCAACAAATGCATCACAGTGATCAATGACCTGGGTGAAATAATGAGGTGTTTAATTACCACACTGGACAGGTAGTGGCTCCTCTCCAAGCATGCACTGCTTCAGGTCCTGATACAACTCAGTCCCTCTGGCCAACTCCAACATCGCCTCACTTCCATCAATACCCACAAAATGTCCAAATCCATGTTTTTTCATCTGCACAACAGAAAAACAGAAATACCGGTCAAATCAATTGACCATGAATACTGAAAACCAATAGTGGCAGCGCTATTTAAAATCAGAGGATCCAGAAAGTAAAATAAAGACAACCCTTGCACTGAAGTTACTCCAGTGCAAGAGTTTGCTCCCATAATTTGTGAGTTTACCTGTTTGGCCACCAGTCCTGTGCCACAGGCCACATCCAGCACCAAAGCTGCTTCACAGTCGCTGCTGAAATGGGATGAAATGCTGTTTGCTGCCAGACTTGGTGCACGGTAGTCCAGAACAGCCACATCCTATTCAGACGAGTTTTGCAACAGTAAAGAAACTTCAGTGGAGTGATAACAAGATACATGAAAGTGCTAAATCTTACAGCCACCTCCACTAATGATTTGTGTTTTTTCTTCATCATCATTTAAAATATAAATAATGGATAAATGGATAAAAGAAATGACTATTGATTGACTTATTTATTATCATATAATTAAAAAAAGAAAAAAATAGCCATCATCTAAAACATATTCCACAAGCAGAAAGGAGCAGGAAGAAGAAAACCTTAATGCACCTGCCCCTCTCTCAAGATAAGAACATTACAATTACTCAATTTACATCACAAGAAAAAGAAAAATCAAAAATAAATGAACTATCTCCACTCATACAATAACTCCTAACTATTTACTCCATATGTTGCAATCTTTATTTCTAAACTGAAATATGTTCATACAGTTCTCTTTAAATAATTTTGTCATGAATGCCATAATCTCATCTCACCTGATCATAGTTCTCTGCCCAGGTGTTGTAGAAGTCGACTTTGTCTCTTGAGGTGCTGCTCTTGTGTGCTGATAAGATAACAGCTTTCACATTTTCAAATGTGCTTGTAACAGCTGACATTATATACAAACCTGTGAATACAAATTACAGCTTAATAAATTTATTTTAACTGGTGATCCTATTAGAACTGAAAAATTAGTCAATTAATTTCTAATATTTTGATAGTCAATTAATAATTTGGACATTTTTAAGAAATTGTTAAGAAAACCCAAATTATTTGGTTCTAACTTCTCAACTTCTCTAAATTGAATTTAAGTTGTGGACTGTGAGTCTGGACAAACAAAAACATTTAAATAAGTCATCAAATTTCTTTTAATAATGGCCCTACTAGTAAACAACATTCATCTTATAGCACCAGTTCTTAATTTTTCAACAACAGGTGTTCATAAAAGACATTTTTCTTACTATAATCGTTCCTCTAATTCATATTGACTATTAGAAGGTCCCCTTTAAATGCTATAAGTTCACAGTATGTCCACTGTATGAAAGTATTTTTTGCATAAATTAATTCAAAAAGTTAATCTGAAGCTTATATGATATTTCAGCAGTTGAGTTATGAATATCAAGTGGATATCTGCCTCATTTAGTGTTTAAGGAATTTAATTCAGTCATTGTGTTCCACTGGCTGTAAAGCTGTGGTGGAAACAAAAAGAGGTACTGGTAAGACTGTACGCTAAAAGACATACTTGATTTGACTAATTTTGGGCAGCTGTAGCTTCACACTATTTGAGATAAACTTTTAAATACATTTTTGGGCAGAATGACTTGATTTTGGCACACACGCATCACTTACATTGTGAGTGCAGTTTGAAATGATCTTCTAATGGTACTAATAGGAGGAAATGTTGCAGCAAGAAAAGCTTTGATTTGTGCACCTAGTTTACGATTTATCACCTGTTTTAAGACAGTTCCTTGACTGCAAAACCTATTTATAGTTAAACTCAGTTATGATTTCAAACCGGGTCATTATAGTCAGTATCAGTGGGACTGAAACTGGGAGTCTGACTGACCTTAACTGTGGTTGAAAATTACACAAGAGATAAAAACGCACAGTCGTGACAGTAACTTACGGTTGTGCTGTTTACTTGTTAATGACTTGTTTCTTCCCGAGTTCACCATCGCATATCAAGTTAGTAGCTGATTCCAAAATATTATGGAGCAACACGGAGGATTTGCTGCAGACAACATGTAGTAGCACTAGCAATGAGCAAAGTGGCCAGGAAGCAATAGTATGAGGTGTAATGGATTGTTTACCCTCAGTTCAGACTATAAGGGAAAGAGGGGGCGTATATGGATACGTATAACACGTATATTTTTGTCAAAAAGCCAGACAGTCAATTATACCCATGCGATATAATATATATCACATATATGTGATATATAATATATAATATCCCTTGTCCTGCTATCCATGGCTTCTCCCATTACGGACATTGACCGCACGCCTGTAAAAGCTAATTTTCCGACAACACCTGAAGGAGGCATTCGTTCGTTCTGTTCGTTCCAATTTCAGGCGCATGCGCAGCAACTTGATCCCAGGCTGCTGCTGTTCTTGTTCCCACCTGTAGAGTCACACAAAAAGATTCTGGAAAGTCCTCCTGATTTTTACAGCAAGCTAACAAGCTAAACACGTAACTGCCGATAAAGTTAGCAGAGTTGTTCCAAAATATTACTTGAAGTAACTCTAGCAACTGAAAAGTCATTTTGTTGGTTACTTTTCGTCATGGAGACCTCCGAAAAGTTCCGCTCTTCCTTAAACTTGTTTTGGTCTGTTTTCGTGGCATAGCTGGGAACTAAGCTAAAACTCTGCTGATATTTGTTCGTTAGCTTAGCATTGGTCTCACCAATACACAAAAAGCCCAGCCTCCTCTGTGCCTTGCTGGACGGCAGGTTTGAAACTTCACTCCCTGGTAAACGGGCCTCATTTACATTTCGAGTGCATGTTGTATTTATCGAGGCATTATCTATTCTTTCTGTCTTACTATGGATCAGTTTGAAACGCTCAGTTGTTGTCTCCAGATAGCAAAAAAGTCAGACGAATCTTAAACTCTCAACACATGACAGTCAGGATGGTGGCTTGTTGAAATTTGTAATTGCTTTAAAAAGGTGCCAATTCAGTCAGGAGCCATTTTATTGCTCCTAAAAAGCTCATGTTTTGACTATCAAGTAGTTCAGTTTCATATAACATGTAACACTTTAGTTACATCTGCCAGAACAAAAACTTAGAACTAAGTACATAATTTGTACATCTTCTATATTGTCAAACCCATAAATTAGGTCATGTATGAAGCCTTATTGTAATGTTATATCTATAGATTAAATTGCATTTACTTGACTTATTTTGTTTGTGTTTATTACTCCTTCTGTCTTACCTGCTTCCTTTTTTCATGCACTGTAACATATGGATTCACATTCATTATATTTTTTGTCTTGTTGAAATGTTAAAGTACTGTTAATTTTCTGCAGGTTTTGTTGATAGAAGACCCTCAAAATGTCCATCCTAGGATTAAAAAAGAAACAGCCCAAGACTTTTAAAGTCAAAGTTATCACCATGGATGCTGAGATGGAGTTCAGCTGTGAGGTATGGTTTTTGGGCAAGCTTTGAGCCTGAAATTTTACTTTATTGATAAATGGATCAATAGGCTGTCTCCATTTCTAGACAAGTGTATGGCCATATAGTGTATGTTGTATTTATATATATGAAATTAGCCCTCTTAGATTCATGGATGACTGCAGTCATGGTGTACAGACTCTTGCACTCTTATTTTAGAAAGAAGCCCAAAAGGGTCGAGTGTATTGCCTCATACATACAGTAATTTAGGCTTATTGTTGCCATCTAAGACACATACTGAAACATGGCATAAAACCTCCTAGAATAAGTATTAGCTAGTTTCTCTCAGGAAAATGTTTAACAGCGGTATCACGCTGCAGAAGTCCTGATTTATCTCATCTTATGATGAGTTCATTTTGTAGATGACATTATTAACAAAAGCCACATTTATTATATATTTGGAAATTGATGTGTTAGATAGTGACTTTGATTTTTTCCCTCCTCCCTTTATGTTAATATTTAAACTTGTATGATTTTCCTGTGGGCAGTCTTTATTCAGGAGGGCTTTACACCTCAACTATAAAATTGTGTAGGAAATGATATCATTAAATCAGTCATATTAATGTTTTACCATAAAATTATATATTTTGTGAGATTTTTCCAGGCATGGACACCTTTTTATTTGACAGTTATGAGACAGGAAATCATGGGAGAGAGAGGAGATATGACATGTAGCAAACAACCTCTGGCCGTGATTCGAGTTGGGGTGCGCCCCTTTACCATAAAATTTAAAGTAGTCCAGTTTATTTAAAATTATGATGGCTTCCTAGTTTATATGTGGGTTGCTTTAAATAATAAGGGTAACAGAGCAGCAGCTGCAAACCAACACATTAGTTTCTTAATATCTCAACATGATGGTCTATCTATCACTCTGTTTTTCTCAGGTGAAGTGGAAAGGTAAAGACCTATTTGACCTGGTGTGTCGCACAGTTGGTTTGAGGGAGACCTGGTTCTTTGGACTCAGGTACACAATAAAGGACACCTGTGCCTGGCTGAAACAAGAGAAACGGGTGAGTGGTGGAGTGAATTAGTGTTTGTACAACACAGATGATTTCTATGTGGTATCCAAAATTCAAAAGGTGAGTATAATCTGTGTTATAGGGCTGCAACTAATTTAGTGTCTTTTTTTAAAATAGTCAATTCATTTTCAATTGAATGACTTTTTTGGTCTGTAAAATGTCAATAAATAACAGCAATTCCCTCTTCTTATTTTTGCAGTCTGAGGTAACATCTTTAAACTTCTTGTTTTGTCTGATTTTAAAAAGTCCAGATCCAGACGCATTCAATTTACAATCATACAAAATAATTTAAAATGGCGATGAGGTATAAGTGAAGTAGTTGAGCTACTAATATATCGTTTTCTGCTAATTACTAAAACTAATTTACACAGACACTGACCAAGGGCCTTTTGCACAAAAGTAGGATTAAAACATCCAGATGAGTGACAAAGCGAGGTTTGACAAAGTCTCATCAGTTCATCCCGGCACATTTGTCAAACCAGGATGAAGATATGTAGCTCTGTCAACCCAGTTCTAAGTAATTCAGATATGTGCGTGTTCACGGCTTTCTTACATTGACCAGTCGATCGATCACAGATTTACTGATGCAGACATGAAAAAACATGTTGCACATTTTCCTTTTCCAAGTGAGCAGCATTTTCTTTTCCAAGTGAGCAGTATCTTCTAATGGAAAGTAATGAAGAGGTGAGACATATGTTAAAAGAAAAATGCGTCTGATGTAATTAAACTGAGAGAAAAGCCTGATAGATAATAATGGATAGAATGAATGTGTAAATAGTCCAAATATAGACCCTTAGTACTGCTCCTCTGAAACTGTCATAATTACAATTCAAAGATGAAAAGTTTACACTTTGCCTTAAACGTGAACAGTGGAAATTACTAAGGAAATTTACCTTAAAGAAATTACAAACATTTGTCAATGATTTAAGACTACGTGCAAATCAGTGAATGAATAAATTACCTGTACTTAGGGGGAGTGACTAAGGAATGTGTTGAAGACGTGCGCTGATGATTTTAGGTGCAGATAGAACTGCAAACAGTGGATTTATTCAGATGTTTATTATCTCTGAATATAACAATATGCTTCTGGTGAAGAAATGTAGTGGAACACAGACTCAGTAGACAATAAACTCCTGTCTGCATAGGAAGCCGTGGCTCCGGGCTGCACGGTGCTGAACTTTGGGACCCAGCTCTGTGTTAGAGCATCTTTATCTAACACGTTAACGTTCTTAAAAAAAAAAAGGCCATGCTGATGCGAAGAAAGAATCATGTGAATGAGACGTTGTGTATTCCTCTCACTGAATCCACCTTTGCTACATCTAATCAGCTGTTAATAATCATCTAAAAACCTGCAGTAATATTCATAAAATCTCTGATGGCAGCATGAACCAGCCTGCATGTAAACCAAATGACAGTAGGCTTAAATATTAATGACTGATATATGATGAAAAAATAATTATTATTTTTAAATTAATGTTGACTATCTTTGAAATGTTGTTGTAGGCTGATAAATATAAGGCAGGATATACAGGCAAGACTGAATGAATACAACACCAGCATTAACTAAGCCTGGTCTAGAGCAGGCTAATGGCACAGAATAAATCTCCATGGTAACAAATGTGCCTCTGCTTTCGTGCAAGTTCCGACTAAATTCAGCCAGGATAACTGGGAAATCCCAGCTTAATCCCTTATCCTAGTTTTGTGCAACAGCCCTCAGATAGACAAATAATATTTTCTTCTAATATTTTCCTCTCTCAAAGGTTTTGGATCAGGAGGTTCCCAAGGACTCACCCATAACATTTCATTTTCTGGCAAAGTTCTTCCCAGAGAAAGTTGAAGAAGAGTTAGTCCAAGAAATAACTCAGCATCTCTTCTTTTTACAGGTAATCTATCAGATTGCTTTTTTAACAGCCTTTTGGCCTTATCTTTAGGACATTTAGGTAGTTTTTTCCCATGTAGGCAAAATTTACCTCCAGTTCCAGTCCATGTTAAAAGTACTTTAACTTGGTTTGTTATATGTGTCTTCAATCTTTTGTTCAGGTGAAAAAGCAGATATTAGATGAAGAGATTTTCTGTTCACCTGAAGCTTCTGTTCTGCTGGCGTCATATGCTGTTCAAGCTAAGGTAAGAAAGCCTTGAAAGCTTAATGGTTCCCCTCGGTTACTTAAAGGTCCAGTGCTAAAATGTAGCAGTATCTAGCAGAACATACTTGTCAGACAAGGAATATAATATTCATGAGAATGTTTTAACTAAGAATCACTGTCTTTGTCACCTTAGAATGAGCCCTATATAAGAAGTGGGTGCTCTTTCATGGAGCCCACCATATTGCACATCTATGTTTATACAGTAGCCCAGAATGGACAAACCAAACACTGACTCTAGACAGAGGCAGGACTAATTGGTTGCAGCAACCTCAACAGTAGATAGCACTGAAGTCTACACACAGGTTATTTCTTTCTTTTATCTCAAAGCAAGTCCAACTAACATTATTACTTGATAGAAGTATACTGTAAAATACAATTTCTTCAATCGTTCATGTGTAAAGAAATTCTCTGTACAATGACAAAAGCCCAGATGTTAATGAGTTTTGTAAGAAGACACTGTACATATCTAAATGACTGCACAAACAAAACATATGTGCATTTCATCTTTAGTTTAACTTGGCTAATAACATAACATCCTTAATTCTTTCTTTATTTTGTCTTTTTTTCCTCTTTGTTTTCTATCCCTCCCTCTGTCTCGATCCCAGTATGGTGACTATGACCCAAACTTTCACAAGCCAGGCTTCCTGGCACAAGATGAACTTCTGCCAAAACGAGTGAGTAAAGCCAACGCTTGTGTGTGTGTGTGTGTGTGTGTGTGTGTGTGTGTGTGTGTGTGTGTGTGTGTGTTCACAGTGTATATTGTTTTTCCTCTCATGTTCTAGTGTATGTCAGTGTATATGTGTGTGTACCTTAGGTTCTGATGCAGTACCAAATGACAGCTGACATGTGGGAGGAGAAGATCACAGCTTGGTACGCAGAGCACAGAGGCATTGCCAGGTAGGACTGACCCAGGAGGGCTTTTGAAATCCAGCATGTTAAGAGAAATAACACCTTTTAAAAAGGTGTCATCCATGATTCAGTACTTAATACAGAATAATATGTGATAAACACGTCAAGGTTTGGTAAGCCTTTTTATTCATCACATCTTCGATACAGGGATGAAGCTGAGATGGAATACCTAAAGATTGCTCAGGACCTTGAGATGTATGGTGTCAGCTACTTTGCCATCACTGTGAGTGCAAATAACTGTTACTATTTATTATGGTGTTCTGAAAAATGCAACCTTATTACAGTCATACAAATTTACATTTCTATTGCTCAATCACATTAACAGCAAAACAAGAGGGACACAGATCTGTTACTTGGAGTGGATGCTCAGGGTCTTCACATTTACAGCCCCAACAGCAAACTCAACCCTAACAAGTCGTTCCCTTGGAGCGGCATCCGCAACATCTCTTACAGTGAAAAGGAGGTAAATGTTTTTAAGGTTTTTACAGCCTTCTTCCAGAGAGTCACATAATGCTGTTCATGAAGCCTGTTACGTTTCCAAATGGGATTTTTACTTTTACCAGTTAGACTTCCTCTTGTTTATCATCAGCTTGTAAATAAGTGCTCAGAGGATTTACACTTCTGTGACTTTCTCATGTTGCAGTTCACAATCAAACCACTCGACAAGAAGAAAGATGTTTTCAAGTTCTACTCATCTCAACTGCGCGTCAATAAGCTGGTTGGTTGTCCCAGTTTGTCCATATAACACTTTTAGTGAAAGAAAATGATAAGAGGTAAAATATCACCGGTTTGTATTGTCTGTATCTTTTAGATCCTGCAGTTGTGCATCGGTAACCATGATCTGTTCATGAGGAGGAGGAAGGTAGATTCCATTGAAGTGCAGCAGATGAAAGCTCAAGCTAAAGAAGAGAAGGCACGGAAGAAGGTGAGCTTTCTTTCATCTCCACTGGAACCTGAGAGATGAGAGTAAAGTACAGCTGTGAAAATGATTTGATTATATTTATTATTTTAACATTACTGGGTTCCTTGGACTCCATCTAGATGGAGCGTCAAATCCTGGCAAGAGAAAAACAGATGAGGGAAGAAGCAGAACGAGCCAAAGAAGAGATGGAACGAAGGCTCTTCCAGCTGCAGGATGAAGCCCGACTGGCCAACGAGGCACTGGTGAGATCTTCTTGGCTTTTTCTGTTGCCTCCTGTTAGAGCTGCAAGTCCAATGTTCCTGCAATTAATTGCATAAAAGAAATGGTACAAAAAGAATGATGTCGAGCCTGATACTTCCATCATGTTGAGCTCCACACTCTTCCGACCTGATCTCATGCTAACATTTCTTTGAAATGTCTCGTTGCATTTTGGTCCAGCTGCGATCTGAGGAGACGGCAGACCTGCTGGCAGAGAAAGCCCAGATTGCAGAGGAGGAAGCCAAGCTGCTGGCTCACAAGGCTGCAGAGGCTGAGCAGGACAGGCAGAGGTTAGAGGTCACAGCCATGAAAACGAAAGAGGAGAAAAGGCTGATGGAGCAGAAGATGAGGGAGGCGGAGCAGCTGGCCGTCAAACTGGTAGAGCAGTCTGAGAGGAGGTATTGGCTCAGTTATTTATTACTTCACTTACAAGTTTGCATTATGCATTATATGTATCATATTTTCTAGTTATGTTATTTTCCCCTCAAATTATATTACAACATCTCTGTGAATAAATGAAATGGTGTTGACAGGGTTTCCAGGGGTTTATGCAGCAGTACATTAAAAGTGCTCTTCTATAATGTTGTTGGACTCATGATGAACATTTAAAGAAAAGATCAAAATCAATGTAGCTGTATCAGAGATATCATGTTTACCTCTAGGTTGAAGGAGGCAGATCACCTGAAACAGGACCTGACTGAGGCGAAGGACGCTGAGCGGAGAGCCAAACAGAAGCTTCTGGAGATCACCAAAACAACTTACCCTGTATGCTGGTGATGACACTGCTGCATGTGTGCTCTCTGTGATGTGCTTTTTGTTTTTGTGAATGAATACAGGAGGTTATTGTTGAACATTTTTATTATTTTCTGAAACCTAGATTGTTATGATGGGGTTATTTTATTAATGACAGTGGTATTAATGGTAAACTATGTTAGATAGATGTCTGTGATAGTCACTGCATTTCAGGATTTATATTTAGTGGAGAATTATTACTGTCTGGCTCACTTGTTCCTACTTTCATCACTGATTGTGTATTTTCTAGAGAGCAATCTGTGAGATGGGGAATGTCCTCACCTGTGGATTTTACTGGCTATGATAAAAAAAAAAAACAGCTTTATACTATTGATACTTAATGGATATTGAGTTGAACAAGAAATAATATTTTTTTTGGCTACAGATTTTTTCTGAGCAGCAAAATAAATGGCTATAAAGTTCATTTTTATATTTAAAATAAGAACATATAACCATGAATTGTTATTTCATAGTCTTCCCATTGATTTAGTCAGACAGGGTCGGTTCACTCCAATTTTGTGTCAAATATAAAGTTTGACACGCTGGTTTTTTTTTGCCATTGTCTGTCAGTACATAGTAACAGAAAAGCAACATGTGCTTTATCTTCACGAGTATAGCTGCTAATTTGACATCCATTTTCCTTATTTTAAGCTCATAGCAGCCTACTCCTCTCCCCCTGCTCCTCCCGAAGCAGCTGACTTTGCCTTTGAATCAACATCTACGCGCCTCGACTTCAAGGACTCAGATATGAAAAGGCTTTCTATGGAGATCGAGAGAGAGAGGTGAGCTACAGATAAAATATCCTGCAACAACACATTAGAAGCATGGCTTGACTCTGCTTGTTTATGGTTTTTCATCATGCATCAGTACTCATACATATCTCTGTATCTCCCTTTGTTCCTCTATTTCTCTCACAGGCTGGAGTACATGGAAAAAAGTAAACACCTGCAGGATCAGCTGAAGGAGCTGAAGTCGGAGATTGAGTCGCTGAAGCTTGAGGAGCAGCAGCAACAGGCCGGTGTCTACAGCCTCCACAATGAGGCGAGAGGATACGTCCAGGAGCCTGTCTACATACCTCACAGCAACGTACGGTGCATAATCTTTGTATGACTATTAAAAATCCCTGCTTATATATACAACTGAAAATCTAAGATAAAACTAAGATGAAGAGTAGATTTGTACAGACATCATTCTGCAGACTGAAGATTCAATTGCACTAACGATAAGCAAAAGTAATTTTTGACTGGAGGGGGATGTTTGCTTTTGTGTTGAAAACTTCTGAACATTTAGCAGAAAGGTTAAAAATCCAAACAATTTCAGATTATATCGAAAGTGTTCTAAGACATGTTTAGAACCAACCACTTGCATGCCAAAGGACGTCATGTCTTGCTTATCCTGAAAATAAAAAAATTGTAGCATCCCTAGTTAAGACATGCAGTGATGATGCAGTACATATACTTTTAAATGTGGAAAGTGAGCGAAAGGACTAAGTGTTTACAGTGCTTCTGTTGTGAATATTGGTGCAAAACATTTAAGAAGGGGAGTATGTGAAATTACAATCCTTATGTAAAATTACATCAGTATATTTACCTAACTACGTGCATGCATGTGATCTTTTAACTTTCTAATCACACAATGAATGCACATTCCTTGGTACAGATTTTAGTCAGCCTGAGGCTTCTGCCACAAACTGTTCATATTTGTCTTGTTTTGCAGCGAAACTCTGCGTACATGTCTCAGATGGCCTTCTTTGAAGAAGTGTGATCCTTGTCCTGCAAGAAGAGGAAGGAGAGCATTGGCTGTCCCGACCTTGAGACATCTCGAAATGTTTGGTTGCTATTTTACCTGGACGAACAAGACAGACACATTCATACACTATGACTGTGCTTCGGAAAGACTTTATATGTATCCTCGACAACAAACAGCCGCCTGCACAGGCTTGTACCATCTGTTACACTACAGCACCTTCCACATTTCTTTTCTATATAATGAAGACATTACATAATATGTGCCATGTATCTAACACTGTTTCAGGATGTGTTGTTGAAGATGGATGTATGAATTCACTGGTATATTCTGCAGTTACAACACTATGACTAATATTTAAAATAGTTTTGTAATCCAACAATCTCCTTAATAAGGTAGTTTAAGACATTGTCATAAGCCACTTCAGGAGACATCATCCAACCCTAGTATGAATGAGTTTTAATTTGCTGATGTTTTATGGTTTTAAGGGATAAAATGGTCAGATATAGAATTACGCCTCAGTGACAAGTTATAGATTTATGTATTAACAACATTTTGGGACAGCATTTAAATTTTAATATGTCATGAACCGTCTTAAAGCAAAGCTTGTGCATCAGGTGTAGTTAGTTAGATTGTCATTTTTCAATCTGTGAAAAGTTAAAAATATCCTGAAGATCTTGTAAATATAATATGAAAAAATTTCAGGCAACAATTGAGTTGAATGCAACTAGACTTCGATTTGTCTTTGAAGACGTTTCGCCTCTTATCCAAGTGGCTTCATCAGTTGGTAAGGTATCGGTCTGACTAATCCTCTCCACTGTTTGTCAGACTAGTGAGGACTAGTCAGACTGATACCTTACCAACTGATGAGACCGCTTGGGTAAGAGGCGGAACATCTTCAAAGACAAATCGAAGTCCAGTTGCATTCAACTCAATTGTTGCCCGGAATAAATATGACCTGGATGAATGAGAATATTCACAGAATATGAAAAAAATTGTCATCCAAATTTGACTTTTGACAGTAGCGCTTCAGAAACCCAGGTGCCCAAAATTCTTATTATACATTAACCAAGCTATTGTTGTTATTTCAGATATACACTGATCAAAGACATGTAATGTGAAAACTAACATTGCTCCAAAAGTAATTTATAAAAGACCAACTTTTAACAGGCAGACATGTGCAGGGTGCCTGAATGTGACACTCCATAAAAATGCTAAATTCATTTTGTTTTTGTTTTGTTTTTTTCTTTTTGGCGTTTCATTTTTTTTGCTTGCTGTTTTTGTTTCACTTTGTTCTCTAATGCCTTGTCATGGTAGTTAATAGAAATGCAGTATATAGTTTTGAGCTTGAGCTCTGCCATTTCAAGTTTTTGTGTTTTACTCTATTCTGATGTGCCTTGAGGTTTATTTTTTACCATTTTGATTTGAGTTGCTACAGTTTTACTTGGTGTTATTGTGCTCATTTGTCTTAGCATTAGGGTTACTCTAAGTTTGGGATTGTTTTCACATCCTGACTTACTTACAGAATAACAGATTGATGACTTTACTGATTTCTCTTTGCTTTTGTATTTCTCAGGTTTAGTGTTGGAGACAATCACTGCAGGTAGAATCTTTTTATCCCCTGAGATATACAGCACAATATCCATTAATGTTTACTTTTCTTTTTGAATGGGCTATTTTCATTGAGCGTACGTACAATAGTAAGGTTATTAAAGTTATTGCCAGCAGCAGGTGCATTGCATTTCACAAATATAGAGGTGGGTAACTTGAGTGAACTTTAATTCTGCTGCTCTCCTCATGACTTTTTTCAGAAAGGGAGAGACTGGATGCAAAATGTTTATTTGTAGCAAATTGTTAGACTGACTTCATTATAGACTGAATATGTTTGGTTTATTATTATCCTCATGGTTGTAAATGAGCAAGACTAATCCTGGTCTTGTGTAAATGGTTATTGTGTTTATGCAGGTGGAAATGCTTCAGTTTGTGTCTTTATTCTTATTTATTTGTGCCTTAAATAACACTATCACCACACACATTTTCTTGAGGTGTATCATTGTGGGGAACTTTTGTATTTTAATGTATTTTGTATTGTACTATCAAGGGATTTTCCTGCCAAGTTCAAGTTCAGTGTTAAAAAATAATTTCACATCTAAAAAAAAAGTACCCTAGAGGAACACCGTGTCAAAAATGTTATGGTTTGTCAGTGATTTGTAACCTTTAGTGTTTTTCTGTTTTTGATCATACAGCAGTGTGTCTGCCAAAGAGATATCTCGTGACCTTTTCCATTGAGGTCATGCAATTTTATGTGATTTTGAAACATTATTAGAAAATCTTAATCTGCACCTGAAATGGCATCAAATATAATTTCTTACAGTCTGATTGGGGATATTGTAAAATTGAGCAAAGATGACAAAAAAATATGAGTCAAATTCTTGACTAGAAATGCATAAATAACGACATTGGTTATCAGTCTGACTAGTTCTGACTAACATATCTCAGTTTGGTATAATGACAATGAGCCAATCTGGTATGAGATGTCATTATTAGTAAATTTATATATGTAGTTATTTGTTACATTTTGTTTTACCAAATTAGGAAAGCAATGTTTAAATTAAGACAGATTTTGCCTTCCACATTAAAACATATCCCAGTCTCTTTCACACAGTGAGGAGAAAAGATTATTGATTAAACACTGTTGGATTGGAAGTTCCTATTAGCTGAAACCTAAAGCCCAGGCTCTTCAGACCTGTCATGCCGCTATAATAAAATCAATAGATGAATTGCCATCAAATTTTTCAGGCTTACTCAGATGTCTTGTTAGGACCTGCTTTCATTCAGGTCTGAAAGTGTAAATTTATTTGAGGTAACAAATGTATCAGTGTCACAGCTAAATCATGCAAATTAATTTACTTAAATTACACAGTGTTAATATTTCTATTATTGAGCTCAGTGTAGCCAGTTCTCTCAACATCCAGCATTAAAACCAGGTTCCGCTGAGCTCATGCTTAAGGGTTATCACAGTTGCATGTTTGCTTCCAACAGATATTCTATTTTAATCAAGTAAAGTAAAATGTTAAAAAAAAGAGACAACCTATCAACAGCCTTGGGCTGACTGGGTACAAACCTGACGCAGCTGTACTTCAGAGCACATGGGATGTTCAAAGCAAATTGGAAGACACTGTAGCTGTGCACATTAAATAGGCCATGGGCCTACAGAGATGTGCTCATAGCACAAAAATTATTTAGGATATTCATGTAAACTGCAGTGTGTGTATACATTCAGGAATATTCATATTAAAATGTAGAATGAAGTTGGATTTGGATGGGAGCATTTTCAAAATGACTAACAGATGTTTCATTATTATGTGATAATTTATATCAATGTATTCTCTTTGCTGCAGTGTTTAATACAGTTAAAAAAGATGGCAGCACAATATAGAGTAAGTTCCTTCAATAAGCTTATTTTCCATGAAACTCATTTAATGTCAAAGTTAAAATTCTAAAAAAATATATGTATCTGACTTATATTAAACACCTTAATAGCACCTGCTATTAAACACCAGGCTCATTATCTCATGTCCCACATAATGAGAGTAAATATATAATCATCTAATTCTGAGCCCAGATCATAGTTCAAAAATTTGAAGGGAATGTGTGTGAACAAAAGTTTATTTTCATTACCACCAGAGGGCAAAAAAGAACAGAGCCTCAGTTATCTAAGAATAATGAATATCAAGTCACAATGTATTAACAGAGGACAGTTTTTTGTTTTAAATTTTCATTACTATATAGCAAAGAGAATGAGATTAGCAGTGAAATATAATAAGTGTGTTCTTGTGAGTGTTTATATGTGTGTGTTAATACATGTACAGTACTGTGTATATTCAGCTATGATTGCATGAGACTGGTTGTCATACTAACAGTGTTGTAGCAGCCTGCCGCTGCACATATTTTCTCACCTACACAGAGATCAAACTGCAACATCTCAGACCTCAGATCAGTTAGCCACACTGTGATCGCTAAGAAAATCCATTCTGAATCTGATTTACCTATTTTGTGTC
>JANJYP010099095.1:0-12624 GCA_024605115.1 Rastrelliger brachysoma | reverse complement strand
ACATTTTAAACCAATAGCAGCGTCCAGCTTCAATCAAAGCCTAGCAATGCAGCTGCTGCTTGCCCCAGCCGGGAAAAGGAGCAGTGATGCGTTTATAGGACATAGGAGATCTGAGCGCCACAAAATATAACTATTCATTTTCTGGATAAAGTTGAACAAGTAATTGACTCCAGACACATTTCAAAATCACTTTTTGATTATAAAAAAAATATTTATTTAATTTTTGACAGGGCTAGCAGTGCTTGCCCTGCTGCCCCTGACTGCACACCACTGACTATAACACTATAGTATAGTAGTAGTACTACAGTACTATAGTAGTAGTAGTATTTCTAGCAGTACTGACAGCATGTCTGTTGCCATGGTTACTATAGTACTGACAGCATGTCTGTTGCCATGGTCACAGCAGCAGCTCAGAAGATTTTGATTCCCGGCGGACCAAGATTCAGTCAGCTGTCCAAAATCGCCTATGTCTCCTTCGAGGGTGAGGTTGGCAGCTACCTCCATCTCCTTTACCCTTCTTTACTCCTCTCAGTGACTCCTCCTTTATTTCTCTTTTACTCCTCTCAGTGACTCCTCCTTTATTCCTCTTTTACTCCTCTCAGTGACTCCTTTATTTCTCTTTTACTCCTCTCAATGACTCCTCCTTTATTCCTCTTTTATTCCTCTCAGTGACTCCTCCTTTATTCCTCTTTTATTCCTCTCAGTGACTCCTCCTTTGCTCCTCTCAGCGACTCCTCCTTTACTCTTTCTTTATTCCTGCTGGTGCATCAGGGTTCATGTTGACTCATCTGTATGTTTAATGTCATCCATGATGTGACATTGCTTTGCTTCCTGCAAGTAAAGTACAGGTGTGTGTAATAACACAAGCGTGTGTGTGTGTGTGTGTGTGTGTGTGCGTGCAGACTGTGAGTGTAATGATCACTCCAACCGCTGCAGCTACATCGACTTCATCAATGTGGTGACGTGTGTAAGCTGCAAACACAATACCAGAGGACAAAACTGCCAGTACTGCCGCCTTGGTTACTATAGAAATGCCTCGCTGCCCTTGGAGGCAGAAGACGTGTGTGTGGGTCAGTAAAACACACACACACACACACACACACACACACACACACACACACTGATCCTGTATTAATGGTAAATTGATCCTTTATTGATCCTGTATTGGTGTGTCTCCAGAGTGTGGCTGTCATCCGGATGGCAGTGAGTCTCCTCACTGCTCAGACTCCGGTCAGTGTCGGTGTAAGGCTGGCGTCTCTGGGCGCAGCTGTGACTCATGTTTACCTGGTTACACCTGGAGAGGAGGCAAAGACACCTGCACAGGTACACCACATATACACCTGCACACCTGTTACTGACTGATACTGATTGATGACAATTGATTATCAATGACAGAGAACGTGTGTGATGAGCAGCGGGTCTGTCAGAATGGGGGAACCTGCGTCGACTTCACTAGCTGTGTCTGTCCGGAGACCTTCACAGGTAAACACACCTGATGATATCACATGTTAACACACCTAATGATGTCACAAGTACACACATCTGATCATGTCACAGATAACACACCTGATGATGTCACAAGCACACACACCTGATGATGTCACAGGTCAGCTGGGAGGGGCNGTGTGTGTGTGTGTGTGTGTGTGTGTGTGTGTGTGTGTGTGTGTGTGTGTGTGTGTGTGGGTGTGTGTGTGTAGGTACATTCTGTGAAAAGACCATCTGTCTGAAGAAGGGTGGTTGCCTTGATGACGCTGAAGGCTCATCTTCACCTGTGACATCACACCTGTACCTGCTGATCATCAGCCTGCTGCTGAGCCTCACCACTGATGACATCATGAGGGTGTAATGTCAGGTGGTAATTATGGAAATGAAGACTGTAACCATAAACTGTTGTTTATTTTTTGTTTTTTTTACTTGAGAAAAATGTTGTGTATTTTAGATGCAAAGGTCAAGGTCATGAAATAAAATTATATGAAAATAAAAAATGTGATGATGCCATCTGCTCTCTCTCTCTCTCTCTCTCTCTCTCTCTCTCACACACACACACACACACACACACACACACACACACACACACACACACACACACACACACACACACACACACAGTGGATGTTTGACTCATTCTTCTCCAAACCAACACAGCATCAAGTGTTTCCTGATTTACTAATAAAGAAAACAAAAGTTTGCCTCATTCCTTTATCATTCTTAGATTTAATTTGATGAGTTTTAAATGAAATCTGTCTTTGTAAAGGATGCAATTGAATAGAGTGTCTAGGTAGGTAGGTAGGTAGGTAGGTAGGTAGGTAGGTAGGTAGGTAGGTAGGTAGGTAGGTAGGTAGGTAGGTAGGTAGGTAGGTAGGTAGGTAGGTAGGTAGGTAGGTAGGTAGGTAGGTAGGTAGGTCGGTAGGTCGGTAGGTCGGTAGTCAACTTTTAACATTTCCTTTGGCTGTAGAATTCTTGCCTGAACGAAGGAAAGACCGTAGACATACTCAATTCCAAGACTAAACACTGATTATTACACCCCAGATGTTAAGGGTTAGTCTCTAACTACATCGTCAGTCTATCAGGAGGTCGTCTGTCTCTTTGGGATGAGTATGACCTATGGATAAATCAGTCACATTGTCTCTTGGTGAGGAGTGTAGAGTGGTGCTTCTGGTCAGTCCCACGAATGGCTGGCTGGCAGAACATGGCTTCACTTTCTTCTCTATACTGTAGCTGTCAGAAATGGTGCATTGTAGCAAAGTGGGCATATCTTCCGTCTGACATGATTCAGCAATGCCCTTTCCAACAACACCATCCACAAGTCTGTGCAGCTTATGGTTCCTGAGATACAGCCAAAATGAAAGTGGTTCTAGGCTATGGAGTGAGAGGAGCTGCTCCGTGCATACAGCCCTGTGCCATACGGTAGCATTTTGCGGCCAGGCCATAGAACTAGCTGGAAATCATAGGATTGTATGAGAGAGAAGTAAGATTCAATCTTCCAGAAAGTGGAATGAGCAAGAGCGCAGAAGAAAGTGACTGTGTGTGTGATTGATCACGTAGTGCGTGCATGAGTGGGAACGAGCGTGTAAATGATTTGTTTTTCTGTTGTTTTTTAAAGATTTGTTGCCTGCATAGACACCTTTATTAGACAGGAAATCTTGGGAGAGAAAAGGGGAAATGATCTGCAAATAAAAGCTGGATGTGTTTTTTTTTTAAATATTTTTATTTACATTTTCACAAAACGCAGAACCAACAGAAGTCAGACACGACAGATTACACTGCAGAGTATGGGCATGTCGTTACATGAAGTAAAAGTAAGAATAAATAACAGTGGGTATATCTAACATTTTGCCTTACCCCTTACAAGGTAGTATCCAGATTACAGCAAATACAATGCATATAGACATAGCAAGGCCACAAGGCACTTGCTAAATAGTGAGCAATAGTAATAAAGTCACAGAGACAGGCTCTTAGTAACTTAAGAGTCAGTTTGTTTAGTTAAGGCTTGGGGAATATCCAATGCTAGGGCCCATATATAAGCAGTGATAAACCCTTACTTTTAGACAACATGACCTGCCCATGAAGTGACAAGTCTTGCCCAAGCCAACTATCAAAAATTTTTCCCGTCTTCTCTATTAGTGGGTCAAAATTTAAAGTGGCTCTCTCTTTTTGATCTTTACAAATTTTAATGCCTAAATATAATACCACATCTTTCACAGGAATTTCACATATTTTAAAGCAGCCAGATTGTCTTTTAAGGAGAAAAGGTCACATTTCTTGACATTCTCAAGCCTGATACAGAAGAAAACACATTCAGACATTGTATGTGTTTTCATGTTCATTTTGCAAGAAAATTGTCGCGTCATCTGCCAGCTGACAACACTTTAACTCCTCTCCACCCAGTTCAATACCTGAATTGATCATAACATAACAAATAAAAATAATTGGCAATTGGGTCTCCTTGTTTAATCCCTCTTTCGATATTAAATCTAGGTGTAGGCCCATACAGAAACTTTACTCAACTATTGCAACCTTTGTATAGGGTCTGAATTGCACAGTAAGTGAGTAATCACCAAATCCAAAGAAATCAAGAATGTTGAACAGAAAGGTATGCCTGACCATATTAAAAGCTTTATAAAAGTCCACAAATAAAATAAAGCTGTTATCAGAGAGTGATTAATTATAAATCTAGAATGTAACAAATGTTGTTAGAAATATGCCTTCATTTCCTTTTGTGCAGCATATTCAGTTTATCATTGTCCTGATTATTTAGGTTCTCCTCATTGCAATAATTTCTTTAATAATTTTGTCTTCTTTTATCCTCTTATTTTTTTGCAATTCCTTTACTTCTCTGAATGGCTACTTTCCTAATCCCATATTTCATATATTCCCCTTTGCCCACCGTAAGAATTCAGACTTTCAGCTTTATTCCAAGTCTTTAATAATCAGTCTGACATTATTCAGTCTTTTAGGAGCATGTTGTTCAGTTTCCAGTAACAAGAATTGGTCTTGCTTCGTCTTGCACCACTTAGGTTTATCGACATATAAATTAAGTTATGATCTGTTAGGACTGATGGTTCTATTTTAACATCCAAACTTTGTTCTCCATATCTCTAGATACCAGCCAAAAGTCGATCCGTGACTGTTTAGACCTGTCTTTCGAACACCATGTAAATGGCTTCTTATCAGGATTCCTGCCTCCATATATCAAAGCAGTTCATATTTAAGCAGAGGTTATCAATTTCAGCAGTATGATTAGGTCTTGTGTATCCTGGAGGTGCACAATCTAACAAGGGGTCTTTCATAGTGTTCCAATCTCCCCCCAAATATTATCTTTGCATTAGGAAAACTCAAATCACTAAAATTAACCATCTTCCATATTCGTATATTTTACTTTTCAACATGTTACCACTCTCAAAGTTGCAACACCTGCAGATGAATTAGATATCTATGGATCCATATGACATCCAAATATTATCACCCCATTGACTCTTCCAAAATTTATAATACGATTTTAGTGCATGAGATTCTTGTAAAAAATAAAAATCAGCTTTAATTCTTCTACAGAACAAAAAATAGCCTTCCTTTTCATTGTGTCTCTGATACCCCTTACACTGATGGAACGCAGTCACTTTTTTATCATTAAAAAACCCCAAACACATATGTGCCGTCATCGGTGAGCGACTGCAGCATGGCGGAGAGGAGGGGTGGTGACGTCATCAGTGAGAGTCTGCAGCATGGCGGGCTGGAGGAGCGGAGCGGCGCTGCTACTGGGGGCCGGGCTGGGAGCCGCAGCAACCCGGCTTCTGAGCCCCGCAGCCCGGCCAGAGGAGGCACACACACCCGGACTACTGGACTCTGTCCCGCTGCTCCCAGTACCGAGCGTCCTGGCCTCGGAGGTCACGGTAAGACACACAGAGAGAGAGAGAGAATGAAGGTCACATGGTAATCAGCAGCTGACAGTTCAGTCCTGTTGATAATATAATATGTCATGTTATAGTTAATTTTAAGTTACATTACACGATGTTAGACAACAAAACATATCATTATTATGACAGAAAAAAGCACTGAAATTTGTGTGTGTGTGTGTGTGTCAGACACATTGAATGAAAAGTTAAACAGGTTCTCCAAACCTTCAATGGAAAACCCAGTAGGGTTGATGGAAACGCCTTCACAGTCTCCATGGCAACAACATATGACATCATGTGTCCGCAGGTGAGTCCAGGTGCGTCAGGAGCAGTGATGAAGTATGGCTTCCCTTCATTGGCTAATATCAAAACCAGAGAGTCTTACATCACTTCCTATGACCCCCGCACACGCACGGCATCATGGGTAATCGAACGGCTCAACAGCAGCACCCTGAAAGGCTCAGGTGACAGGAAATACTGCGAATTCAAGGAGGACGACAGGTGAGACGCAGTGGGATCTCCAGCAGGGGGAGGAGGTAGTAGCAAGGCAACAGCATGCGAGTGATGTCATACCTGTACCTGCAGCGTGCACGCGTTCCACCGAGCAACCAATCAGGACTTCAGGGGGAGTGGCTTCGACAGAGGTCATCTGGCTGCAGCAGCCAATCACAAGTGGAGCCAGAAGGCCATGGAGGACACCTTCTACCTGAGCAATGTCGCCCCCCAGGTACGCTGTGACATCACACACACTGTAGCCACCCCCAGTACATGCAGGACATCTGTGCTGTGAGGGTGACAGGACGTGTTTAACCTTAATGTCGTTCCCCCCCCTCCCGCAGAACCCCCACCTTAACCAGAACACCTGGAACAACCTGGAGAAGCTCAGCCGCTCTCTGACCCGCAGCTACCTCAATGTCTACGTCTGCACTGGCCCCCTCTACCTGCCCAGGTAACCCCCCAATACCTGTGTGTGTGTGTGTATAATATGTGTGTTTGTGTATATATGTGTATATAATATGTGTGTGTGTGTGTGTGTGTGTGTGTGTGTGTGTGCAGGCAGGAGTCTGATGGGAAGCTCTACGTCAGGTACCAGGTTCTGGGGCGTAACAACGTTGCTGTACCAACACACTTCTTCAAGGTGAGAGCACTTGTGTGTAGCTGATGTCATGGCTCAGTCACCTGTCTGTCAGCTGATCACCTCCCCCCCCACCCCCAGGTGCTGATCCTGGAACGGGCTGACGGGCGGGGAGTGGAGCTCCGTTCCTATGTCCTGCCCAACGAGCCGGTTGATGACACGCTTCCTCTGGAGCGCTTCCTGGTTCCAATAGAAACCATCGAGAGGGCATCGGGCCTGCTGTTCGTCCCTAACATCATGAAAAGGACCAGCACTCTGCAGGCCATCACTGCTAAATGACCTAATTACCCACAACACCATGCAGGACTACAATATCCATGGTGATGTATGTCATCAGTAAAGTGGTGATGTCATCAGTCAGCTGAAGCCATGATGATGTGTGTAGCATGTGTATGTTTTGTATTCTTTAATAATCGTTGGGTTAGGGTTCTGGTGTAAATTTGTAGTTAGTGACAATAAAGATTTATGATTCTGAGATGCTTTGACCTTTGACCTCATGTTATTCCTGGGCTCATGCAGCTAATCTGACATCAGTCATTGTGACACATACACACTACCGTTAAGTAGTTCAGTTAAGTTCAGGGCAGCCTCGTGTTTGCAGCAGTGGAGCAGATAAGAATCGTTCACATGGTGATACAAGCATAAAATTTGGTACATATACATATTTTAGAAATACTGGTGGCTGGGGCACTCAGGTGGTCGAGTGGTTAGACTGCATACCAAATGGACAGCTGACCCCGGATCAAATCCTGGCCAGAAGTCCTCTGCTGTATGTCACATCCCACCTCTCTTATGATTTCCGGTCTATAAACTAGCAAATAAAAGGTGTCTGTGCCTTTAAGAAAAGAAATACTGATGCCCACACAAAATTCCAAGATAGCAATATGCACTGAAAAAAGCATTAATGCATAACTTGATGGTGTCGTAATAAGAGTGACATCACACTGCCAAGAAAGTGTCATAAACAGGACTGCTGTTTGGTTTTTGCAATGACAAGATGACATTGGGTTGTCTTGATTATGACAACTTGACATGAATCAAAGTGACATTACCATTAGTTGTCTTTGTCATAAGTTGACAGTAAATTAGTGGAATGTCCATATTATGTAAACGTGACATGAATTACAAGTGTCATGACCTTCAGTTAATCCTCCATTGTGTTAATGACAAATCAAAATGCAACCACTTTACTGGAGGTCAAAGACTATCTTACACTGCCATAACTGTGACATCACAAACTAATTTATTGTCAAGTTGTCATAACAAAGACAACTTCTGCTAATGTCACTTTGGTTAATGTCAACTTGTCATAATCGAACCGAACAATGTCAAATGACACTTAATGATAGCGGTCATAAATGTTGATGGCACTTTAATGACTGTGTCATGTCACTCTTACGACACTGTCAAGTGTTACTAAAAAATACATTACTAGCCGATTGTAGAACATCTGCTCGCTCAGCTGCAATAGACACAGACGCTCGACAATTGGCTAGTAATGTCTTTACTGGATGTGAACAGAGTTATGTGAAGTAAGTGACTTCATCAAGATATGAACAGTAAAGAGGTGCTCTAAATTAAAAAAAACAACAACTTTGGAACATTGGGCTGTTGTAAGACATAACCCTAACTTCATAATGCAGAACAAACCTGAACAATTTCAGAGTGTAGCTGCTGTGATTGGCCAAGAATGACAGACACACACTTTGAATAGTTTAATAAAAATGACTCATTACAAACATCAGCTGATTAACGTCTTAACAATTCATACACTTCCTGCTTTCCTGCACTGTTGGGACAGGTCACTTCCTGTGTAATATAATCCAATCACTGAGTCCTATGGCACAGGAAGGGGGTGGGACACAGTGAGGAGCAGCTTCCTGATTGGCTGCAGGTTAAACATTGTCCACCTCTGTGAAGTCTTTGTCCTGAGAGAAGATGTCGGCCAGCAGGTACATCCTGTCCCTGTCCCCCCGCTCCTCTTCTGCCCCCGCCTCCTCCTCCTCCTGCCCCGTCAGTTTCTGCAGCTCAGGAACCACCTTCAGCTGCAGAAAGTCGATGACCTCTGAGGAGCAAAAATTATTCTCAAGTTAGAGCACTACAACGTGTATTTGTATTGTAGCTGTGTGTCTGCATGTTGATGAGTCAAATGTTGGTCAAAGAGAAAATGACCCTGGTCGCTGCCTGACAGAGTTTGGACATTATTGGAGTTTTTAGCCTGGTGGTTTTCTCCAGCTGAGTCTGGGGAACTTGGTGAGACACATTCAAAACGCCATTTTAAAAACACTTAAAAGATTCCACATCAAATGACACTTCCTACAAAGTATTAACAGGGTCTCTACACATGAACTCCAGCATAGAGAACATTGTTGGTGACACAGAGTTTAGGAAAATTGATGTTTCTCAAGACAGTACAAACCTTTTAACCTTAATCTTTAAATACGTCACAATAAAAGTCCATCTTTAAACAAATGTCACAATAAGAGTCCATCACGGAAAAATTCCTCCCCACGCTCAGCTAGAGAAAGCTACCAGGCTAAAAACTCCAATAATGTCCAAACTCTGACAGGAAGCGACCAACGTCCTTTTCTCTTTGACCAAGGTTTGACTCATTAACATGCAGACATACAGCAATACAAATCCATGCTATATCGCTTTAAACTGCAACACCGTACAGACAGAGTATCGCAGTACTGACCTCCGTAGGATAATCTGGTCCAGTTGGGAACTCTGGAAACTTTGAGTCGGTGAAAAATCTTCTGAGCACAAACTGAAGTCACGTCACTGAAATAAAAAGTACTGCAGTAAGTACTACGACACACATCAGAGTACTACTACAGTGCTGCAATAAGTACTACAATACATATCAGAGTACTACTACAGTACTGCAGTATAGTAGTACTCAGTACTACAGGTAATCCTGCACTGGTCTGGATGCAGACTTAAAGCTTTAGAAAACCAGGGACCAGAGTGTTTAACCTTTGACCTCACCCTACAGCGCCAGCAGCTTCATCCCAGTCGATGTCAGCAGCGTCCTCTACATCCATTTTAAACAACCTGGAACCACAGACAGGTGTGATGTCACAGACAGACAGACAGGAATGATGTTGCAGACAGACAGGTATGATGTCACAGACAGGTGTGTTCTTACGTGTTGATGAGGCGGACCTTGGCACGGTATCCTGCAGACCCTTTAAGGAACGGTCTCCCTCTCACTGCCAGTCTGTTCTTCAGCATGCTGAACCTGTAACCAGAACACTATGAACCAGAACCTGAACCAGAACACCATCAACCTGTACTTCAGGTCCAGGTTCTGGACTGCGGTTCAGCTCCAGGTTTAGGTTCTGTGGAGAACTCACCACTTCTGGCGGCACTGGGTCCAGGACCGGGTCTCCACCTGCAGGCTAAGGTCCTTCCAGGGCAGGTTGTTGCTCAGCTGGTCTCTGCTCAGAACTGGACCGGATGGACTCTGCTGGGCCATGACCTCCAGGAGGTTCTTCATCGCCTGCAGCAACCGGGATTCCTCATCGGTGTTCCACGGCCCACGGCCCGGGGCTGCACACGCAGAACCACGGGAACACACACAACCACAGTAATGTGAACACAAGAACACACCAAACCACAGCAACATGAACACAGGAACACACAGAACAACAGGAACACACAGAACCACAGCAGGTACCAATGTCGTCGAAGCGTTTCTGCAGAGCGTAGATGCTGCGGTCCATCTTCTGAGAGATCGCTCTCCAGTTGTTCCCATGAAGGTTCTGCAGCTTTATCAATGACTGCAACTCATCCTCTGAGAAACTGGAGGAACAGATAAACAGAGAGGGTTCCACAGATAGAACAGCAACCATATATATATATACACACACACACACACACACACACAATGACTAGATGCCGCCATCTTGGAATGGTGTATCATGCTATGGCATCAAGCAGAAGTAGTTCAACCACAATCAGACTATCAGGAAAGATGCCAAACTTTTTTTTGTACAGTTGTTTAAATCAAAGGCACCGGAGGATTGCCCTGAGGATGTTACAGCACTGTGGAGCATTGCACCTGCAATCTGCTCAGTTTTACGAACTTACGCACATTTTAGTGCTATTCTGCAGCTGAGAGCAACACATAGCTCACGGTATCTGACAGTAAGTGAACCAAGAAAGAGACTGCTTATTAACGCAAGCACTACAGGAGTAACTTCATTAACAACGGATTGTAAGGATCTGATATGCTGCATATCAGATCAGCTGTTAGATATGTTCACTCATGTTCACGTGGGATTGTTTAAAGGATAATTTATTAACTCTGCTTCATCAGAGCTGTCACTGTGTTTTTATTTTATTTATTTTTATTGTCCATTTATTTTTATTGCCCATTTATTTTTATTGTCCATTTTTTTAAACTCTTGCTATCATAAAATGTTCATTTGATATCATCCAAGCCTTAATAAATAGTGATCAGTGAGAATAACCTAATGGTCATACGTTATATCAAAATGCTACACATAAGAGCTAGCTGTAAAATCACCAGTTACACAGATCGGTTCATTTTCTCTCTGAGACCCAGCGGTCCATCACCGCCAGTCAGACCAGAGGCTACTAGAGGATATTTACACATATACATGCATAATTCACCGGGCCCTACACGTCCAAAAATATTTCATGCATAAAAGGCTTAAATTAAAGTAATGTGATTCATGCAGTTGTCATACTGATGCTGAATTGTAATGTAATGAATGCAATATTTCAAATAAATAAATAAATAAAATTACTGTTTATTGTTGTTTGGGGGGTATCTAAAAATATTATTTTGATATCTTGTGAATAATAAGGATCAATGACGTCCTTACATGTGTTAAACCTCCCTTGAAACGTTAAAAGACATAGGCAGGTATCTGTATCTGCACTGTCCCAATATGGCCTCTAGTCAGTATATATAGCAACACACAGAGAGGGTTCCACAGATAGAACGCCTACACACAGAGAGTTTCATGGGTAGAACGTTGACAAATGTTCTCTGACCTTCCCCTGTGGTTCCTGTCGTCAAACATCTTCTTGGCTCTGACAAGAACCTGATGACAAGTTCTTGGAATCCCTTCAGCTGGAGAGTGAGACAGGTGGAGAGTGAGACAGGTGGACAGTGACACGTGGAGAAAGAGACAGGTAGATAGACACACAGGTGTACCTATCCTCTCCAGGAAGTGATGTTGTGCTCGCAGCCGTCGGACCTCCGCCTCCTCCTTTTTGAACCTCTGAGGGAACAGAAGCTGATTGGCTGTGCTGATGCCCGTCAGAATCAGGAAGTCGACTACATTCTCTCTGATTTGCTGATTCTCCTCACGTGAGCACCGCCCACAGCGCACCTGCACACCTACACCAGACGTAGTACAAGTACTTCAACATTAGCAGTACAAGTACCTCAATGTTAGCAGTACTAGTACCTCAGTGTTAGCAGTACAAGTAGTACAAGTACTACTTTGCACTAGTAACTTGCAGTACTGCAGTACTAGTACCTCTCTCTCTGAAGCGTCTGAAGCGCTGCAGGTCGTATCGCAGCAGTTTCTGGATCTCATCAACAGATTTCTTCTTCACGTCAGGAATAAACTGCTGCAGCTCTTCCACCAGCGCCGCATCCAGCCTGCAACACATACACACACACAGTAACACACACACTGGTTTCTAACCTTAATTTTCTGATGTTTCTCAGCCCAGTGGAGGCTCTGGAAGAGGTCTACCTGTCATCATCATCATCATCACTGGTGTCACGGTACTGGTACATGCTACAAGGAACATATAGTTCTAGGCTGGAATAGAAAAGTGGCTGCACACACACACACACACACACACACACACACACACACACACACACACACACACACACACACACACCGAACTTACAGATCGTTTTCAGCAATCTGTTTATTTTTCTTCTTCCTCCTCCTCTCCATCTCACTGTCTGTTGTTTCCACAGGCGCTGTCTCGTCTGCGATGCTGTCTGTTGTCATGGCAACCACACTTGGTCCATTGTCCTTCTTCTTCTTTCTGCACTTCTCAGGGGTTGCTATGGCGACTGCCTCTGCCTCCTCCTCC
>JANJYP010099079.1:0-14524 GCA_024605115.1 Rastrelliger brachysoma | reverse complement strand
TATACATAATACACAGCAGAAGAGTGAAATCACTGCAGCATATTAGGTATTGGTTAAGTTACATTTACATTTACACATTTACATCTGGTGGTCCAGTCTTTAGGTCAATCTTTTCCTTTCTCTATCCTATTAGCCAGAACAGGCGATAATGGTAATACTTTTTGTAATGTAAGTTATTATGTCTCCACAAAAGTAGGTTAAGTTGATGAGGCATGTAGCTGTACAACAGACTATTGTAAGTAGACTTAGATATTGTAGACTATTGTAATCGCTGCTTATCTTCTTAGCCTATTGATTTATGCCTTACTTTGTAGATTGTGTCTCAGTGGTTCAATTCTTCCTCAGATAAAATGGACTCAATGAACTGATTGCTACATAAAAGTTTTTCTCTTTTTTTATCCCTGTTCCCACCTTTTTGCCAGTGTACACACACAACCTTTCAAAGAGAATGTGTGTATTCTTTCTTCACATACCTCCTGTGGGAGAGAATGCAGCCGTGTGTTTGGGTTGAAACGTATCCCTTTGTGGTGACAGCAGGGTTTCTTAACTACAAGGTGAGGTGTGGCTGATGTGACTTTTGTGGGAAAATTTGCGTGTCTATGTGTCTGTGCTGCAGTTAGTGCTCAACCGTGTCTATGTGTGATCACAAAGACAAGTCTGTGCATGTGATGGCAGGGTTGTACATATATTACAGTACATCCACATTGCTGCAACGTGACTTTCATGGGAGAGTAAAATTAGTGTGTGCACAGAGCGTGTGAGTCAGTGTTTGAGCTGACACTCTGCTTCCTTCCTTGGGTTCCTGAGCTCAAAGAAAAGGATCCAGAGAGAGCAGCTAAGTGTGGAGGCTGGACAGTGTAAAGGGTACTGGCATGTTATGTTTATGTAAACGTATGCCTATTGTTGAGCTGCCAGACAGCAGCTTGTCCTGACCTTTTGAGGGTAAGCGGAAGTCAGTTATGCTGCCTTTTTATCAGACATATAAACTTTATGTTGTAAGAGAATGTATCTCCTCAGGAATAACATGTACATTACCAGTCAAAGGGTTGGAAACTATTTCCCATTGACTTGATGAGATGATGAGAAAGTGTGTTCAAAATTTTGCCTTGTACTGTATGTTCAGAGAAATACTTGAAGAAACAGCCCAAACAAATGTGCCTTTTACAGTGCACAAAGCTAAATGCGGAAGAAGCATGTTAATGGAGAGTAATGGGGAAAATATTCCCCATCTTTAACCTTCAGGGTAACTGCTAAAATGCCAGCAAGTTCAAACATGCTCATGATGAAAAACTAATTTTATTGTGATGGGAAAGATTCACAGTCAGACAGTCTGCAGCAGAGAGAGGCTAAGATGCTGTAATCTAATGCAATACAGTGTGTTCTCCATCTTAGAGAGGAGAAAGGAAAAAAACAAAGATTGTTTCCGAGCCTGGAGGAGACACTGTGGTTTGTTTTTCCATGATTGTAACTGAAATCTCTTTGCCAAGATCATTTAGTGCTGAGGCAACAGAGGGCAGCTCTCACAAATGCAAATGCTCAGACACATATATAAACAAAATAGTATTGAAAGGAACATTTTTATATAATGATGTAATCACATCTATTACATGTTTATCTGTATAATAATGCAGTGTGTCAAATAAGAGATTATGTGATTTACTTACATCCTGTTATGATCACAGTTAATCCTACATTACCAAAATCCATGTTTAAATAACAACCACTGGCAAGTTAGAAAGACTTAAATGCTCATCATATTTTATTATGACATCATAGGACTTTGTATTGTTGAACTGTTGATTGTTTGAAATTAAGTATTTTGCACTAACAGGAAATTACTAAAAAAGTCACTTTTCAGCATTTTATGTTGATGTAACTCACATGAAACTCTGTTTGTATGTTGGCATATCTGAGTATAATGTGATTTTTCCAGAATGAATACATATTGAAAACAATAAAATACACTTATGTATACCATTTAGAATAAAAAACCTTATTTTATTAACTCAATGAATAAATTTATTACATTATCTTTGTCAGCATTTTTATAGCACATGGTAAATACAAAGTGTACTCTGTTTACTAAAGATGATAGTAAACTCTGTCAGAACAGCTTGGGAAACTTTTCCAGTTTTGTGATTAGGGTGTT
Source organism: Rastrelliger brachysoma (assembly GCA_024605115.1). Taxonomy (NCBI): domain Eukaryota; kingdom Metazoa; phylum Chordata; class Actinopteri; order Scombriformes; family Scombridae; genus Rastrelliger; species Rastrelliger brachysoma. The sequence goes on along the minus strand of JANJYP010099079.1, from coordinate 12,375 downwards.
TTTGTCTGACATTATCTGTAACCTTTAAAAACAGACAGTCCCTCATTTACACCCACTTCATACAGCATTTAAATAACTGTGTGGAGAAAAATAAGCAGGCTTGTTTCTTGTTTCTTAAGCTCTGAAAATGTGTGCTGCTACACCCATGATTACCAAATCAAACAATAATAGTGTCTCATCCCTGGCTTTGACAAACGTCTTATGTAGCCCAGGCTTAACTCACTGTCTGTTGAGTTGGGCACCACAATACCAAATACATTCAATTATATCTATGACTGTATTTATCCTTGTCTCTAGCAAAATCACCCAGTAGCTTAACTATGACAGCAGATCATCAGATAGATGTTGTCCAAATCATCATCAGTGTCATTAAAATAGCGCTGCTACTGTAACTTCCGCAAATGTTCCAATGACAATAATAGTTTCTACTGAGATTGTAAACCAGGCCACAAATATCAAAACCCTGACGAGTGGAGATAAGGCTTTAAATTTAAAGTCAAGTTCTGCATTAAAGTTTTTCTCTCTTCACTGAAACCACAGTTTTTTTGTTTGTTTCTATCTTTATGCTCTTTTGCCAGCGTACACAGAGATAGTGGCAGACTTAAGACAACAGTTTAGTCTCTGAGACAATGTATGCGCTTCAGGTCAAGGCATGAGGGTCTCTTCATCCCCTCTAATTCCCCCTTCTCTGCACTCGCCCTGTTTACCCCGCTTTCACCAAGCCCAGTCAACCTTTCTCAAGCACCAGCCGTGAGGAGCTAACAATGAAAAACCAAGCGGGGGTCAGCTCCTCAGTGGACCAACAATACTCCCAGTCACAGCCCATTAGCCCATCAGCGGTCATCTGTCCCATATACTGTACTCCATCTTCCCTCATCTTGTAATCTTATGCTAAACTGAGACCAACCCCCACCCACATATAACTTTCCCGCCATTTACCTCTTTTCATATTCCCACCAGTAAGGCAGATTTGGCTTCCTGTACTTCTCAATCAGCTTCCAAGAAATTTTTGTGTTTCTTGGCTAAATGAAGTGTGAGAGTGTTTATATTAAATTGAAACCAGGCACTCTGAAATAACCGGAGTGTGTTACAACATTTCTTACTTTTTACCAGTGCAGTAATTAACGTTTATCGGAACCACAAATAACTTCTACTCTGTCTCTGTGTTTTCCTTACTCCTTTCCACAGTCATGGTGATTGTGCTCCTCCGCTATGCCCACGTCATTGAGAAGCACCAAAACTGTGTTCTCAACACTGCGAGTCTCTCCACAGGCTGGATCTGTGCTGCTGGACTTATCATGGTGGGCAATTTCCAGGTACGTAAGCCAAATGCTCTAAGAGCTTTGTAAAATAAACATATTGGTGAAAAAGATAAACAACAGTTACAGTAAATAACAAAAAGATCAAGAGTGGCACAAAACGGCAGCAAAGAGGAAAAAAAAGTGAAACTACCTCAATTACCAGTGTGTGTTTGTGCATGCATACATGAGAGTGAGACACCTACACCGTGATAGTACACCATGTAAAACAACCACATTTCCCTTACTTTTGTTTTCATCTTCCTCTATTAAGTCTGTCCTGCCTCATAGTTCTGCACGGCTGTATGTGTTAGAGCTGCACTGAAACATGTGAAGAAAATCAAACCTGAATTCCTTCTCTGTAGATATTTGTTCTTTGAAAAAGAATTTCTTCAAGTTTAAATATTTGGAGCCCTGGCTCAGTACTTCAGCTGTGTGTGTGTGTGTGTGTGTGTGTGTGTGTGTGTCTGTGTGTGTGTGTGTGTGTGTCTGTGTGTGTGTGTGTAAGTAAATCCTTGGTATTTGTGTAGCAAGGAGGAGTTAGGGAGGATTGCACAGTGATAAAATAGACACAGTCAGATTCCTGATAAAAAGCTGAATAAATAAATCTGAGGGAGTTGTTACTATACTGATCGTGTCCTTCAACATTTAAAAGAGTGTCAATGAGAAATATTCAGCAAGAAACAAAGAGGGAGAGGACGTGACTTTTATAGTGGACTCATTGGTAGGGATGGGCATCATCATTTATTGATACTCTCATTGATGCTACTCTTCATAATTTGGTGTGAAAAATAGACTTAACATCAAAAGATTCATCAGCTATTTTATTGCTTTTATTACTTTGTTACTTTTTTTTCTTTGCAGGAATACGATTAAATTGTTTCCTGAGTTTTGTGTATGCATAATGAGGGAGGGAAATTTTCTACAACTGTCTGGTATATGGTCCCTTAATGCTGCTTCACTACAAAAACAGAACAATTTACAGGAGAATTCTGTTTTCTCTGTTATTATTTGGTCTACTCCCTCAAAAAATACATGAACAGTTTAGATTTTGTTAAAGAAAATGAGCATGTTGCCTTTCTCAGAGAGAATCTGAAATCTCTTATTAATGATAATAAGTGTTACCATGACCTGATGAGATTGAGATGGTTAGATTTTGTTTGGCAAATTCCATCAGCATTGGAGCCAGATTTGCAGTGTTTTATTTGTAAGAGGCATTTCTCCCTTATGCACACAGATACCTTTTAACATATAATGCATCTACCTGCACTTTCATTAAATTTAGTAAAGTGAGCCAACACTTTTGAACATTTTGTCCTGTCAGTCATGACTACAGGGCACAGAATGAGAACACAGTAATGCAACTTGAAATGCATCACCTGATCCTGGCAGCTTCATTATTATTAGGAGAGGGTTGGGAATTTGAAAATATATTATTATATATTGAATTCATGGTACAAAAATATCAATAGCAGCACAATTTGTCCAGGAGCTGATGAATATTTCCGTACTAACTAGGAATAGGTACCAACTCTCAATACCCATCCCTACATTAACCTGCTTCATCAACAAAAAGCTCCTTCTAATTTTGAAACCAATCCTGGAAACTGCAGTGGTAAAAGTTTATTTTTGAATGAAACCATGTTTCATTATAAGTATAACAATGAGTATGTATAAAGTATCATAGAAGAATCCAACCGTTTTAAAGCTTTCAGTTGCTTGGCATTAATATCTTTGGTCATCAAATACATAATGTATATGTTAAATCTGATTATTTATGAGAGGTGGGAACACTCCTGAAAAGTTAATCTAGTGATAGTGCATGATTTAAGTTCCCACATTTGTTGTTATAATGTGAGTGGAGCAGAGGTGGCCAAGTTGTCAGCAGTGCATAATTCTGCTGGATTAATTGGCTCGACTTAATGTTTTCTTTGGATGACAGCTCCATAAAAGTTATGGCCGATGTTCTGTGTGTGATGCTGAAGCAGAAGTGTTGTGTGTTAAGCAGATGTGCAGCAGTATTTTGTCTGAGAATGTACAAAGATTGTCCTCACCTTTTTCCCGCTTTTCCTCCGGGGCTTCGACTAGGCAGAACAGGGAGGGTTTTTACGGGAAAGAGCCAGGAGGAAGTGAGTCATCAAATCTGGCCATGTGTGGAGAGGAGCTGGGCAGACAGGGCGTGTGTAGCAGAGGCCCCATCTATAACCAATCACAGGCCTCATGCTGGCCGCTGGCTCACACACACCCATCTTTTACAGTTGGGGACATTCCAGTCTGATGAAAATAGAGATGTCACTGATAGTGAACAAACTAAATAAACCACATAACAGAATAGAAATGCTGCTGCAAAATGAGGCACAGACCTCAATTCATATGCTCACAAAATATGGACACAGCATCCCCAGGCAAATACCACAAGTTGGAATTAGAGGAGGAAACTGCAAGAGCCAAAATCTGAGAAAACAGATACATCAAAGAGTAAAAGCACCAAGAACACAACACATGGCAACGGACTCTGCGGTGGCAACTGCTTCAGTTTGTATCTGTGTGTTACATAAGGCTTTGGCAGCACAGCTGTGGTGTGGCCACTGGGGCCCTTCCTGTCAGGCTGACTGATGATTTGGGCAGAAAAGCACATAAATAGATGATGGAGAACACATCGCTGACACACAAGTCTATGTTCATGAGTATGAGCATGGTGTGGTTGAAAGCTGCCTTCAGTTGGAGGAGTAAAATAAAGACAACCAAAACAGCTGGCAAGAGTGATAAACCTGCACACTTCCAGCACTAATACACCTGCAGCAAGCCCTTGTCACCATCCAGATATTAAATGATTGGTGCCATTCAGAGTGTTTTTGCTACCACAGCGTTGCCATTTGCTTTACTAAATCATTAAAATGACATAGGGTCAAATAGTCAGATTCTTTTTTCTTAAATTCTTTCAACATACTCTCTATTTTTATTTCTCTTAACATTTCTTCTGGTCATTTTTGGATAGATTCTAGATAGCAGTGTTTACTTGTGTGTCAAGTGAGAGATAAAGGCAGTAGAGATAAAAAAAAAAATTGCACCTGAACCAAAACAAATATTATTAGTGAATACAAACAAACTGCATCTTGGAAAGTGAAACCCTTGTGTCCTTAACTGTTTTTCCAATACACACATGTTTTAGATATCAAGGTGTAAATTATGATCAGCATATATGACACTGCAGATGAAATATCTATATGGGCATTTGGCCTTTGAAGAGAGGGAGATAAAAGTAAGCAAAGATGAAATTGATATGTTCTCCAGTCGGTTAAACAAAAACCTACGATACCGTTCTAGATATTCTTCCCCCTTCTTGCTGAGCATTGAATACTGTCCAATAAAATATTTTGAAAATACAATACATATTAAAGCCTTTAATTACAGTTTAAATAAACACATGCACAATAGATCTGTAGATTTTTATTCTTTTTTTCATCAGCTGAGCTAAAAAGTTTTCAAACTTTGCAAGGAAGTAAATAACTGCATTAAGAGAGTTGTATGCAATATCCCTTTGCCGTCTGGAGTGCTTTTACATTTCTTGTTAATGTTTTGGCAGTTGTTTTGGCTGATTATTTCACTTCATCTCTTGTTTTTATCTGCAAACAATTAAATGTGATTGTGACAGAAAGCTGGATGTCGGGTCTTGTTCCCACATGTCAATCCTAAGATGTGTTACCTGCATTCTGTGTCTGTTTAATACATCATTCAAAAGCACCTCACTTTTTTCAGTGCAGCACACTAAAATGAGTATTTTAAGCTTTACTACATTTCANTCTCTCTCTCTCTCTCTCTCTCTCTCTCTCTCTCTCTCTCTCTCTCTCTCTCTGGGGAGTGTGAGTTCTGCTGACTTCAACATCGCTTCGCTCTGTATGAACACCATTACTATTCATGTATGCAGCAGAACTGCTTGTCACTGTCAGGCTCCAGGAACCTTGCTATCAGGCTGATCTTGCTTAGTCATCAAGGATCACTTCACATTTGCAGAGGATCAGAGGATTATAGCCTAAAAGTTTCAGAATGACAAGCAAGGGTCAGAGAAATGTCGTTACTGATGTCCACATACTGTATAGTTATAATGAAAGTCTTAAGCGTTGTCCAGTCTTCATTTTATACCTACAGTTTCCTCACAGTTACCATATTTTTAGTCCACTTCACTTTTTCATTCTCCTTTTTTAACGCTTGCCTCTAACCCACTGTGCATGGAGCAGGCTTACTGTATAAAGCCTGAACACATACTGTACATTAAGCTAGAGTTTATTCAGCTTAATGATGCATTAAGCCATCAAGTAATGATTAGAGGTTGACAAATATGGGTTTTTGTATGCTGATATTCAGAAATTGGAGTTGGCCGATACATGATGCTGATTTTTGAGACAATAAAAAAAAAAAAAATCAAGTGGTTACCATTTTATTTTTCATTTTATTTTGAATGTACTGGGTATTTTCCTCAAGATATTACAAGATATGCTACACTAATCCACTTTATTCCTGGCAAAAAAATGCACGCCACCATGACAACCACTCCAATTAGCCATTTCTAGTTAGAAACAGTTGATAGTACGAGTGAGAGGTGCATCAGTTTTGGTCTGTTTTGGGCTAAATACATGGACATATTGTGCAAAGTATATATACCAATATATATCCCAACTTCCGACTCTGCCCTGTGCAGCTTGCTTTAGGTTAATTCACAGATCAAAATAAAAAGGACAGTTTTTATTTTCATACCTTCCAAAGGATGTAATAATAGCTGCTGCCTGACTGAACAATCTCCATACATACACCCCACAGTCTCATTCATCCACGACTGCTGCAGCATAACCCAAATGATAGCCTATGATTAGATATATTAGAATGGGAGAGGGTAGCCGGGTGTGCACAGCAATAATCAATCAATCAATCGAACTTTATTTTTATAGCACTTTTCATANATATAACATGAAACATATATAAAACACAAAGTGAAAGAAAACCCCCCCCCCCCCCCCCGTGACTAACTAGTGATATGGAGGGGAACCACCTGAACTCAGAGGAGCCTTTGAGACTGGAGACAAAAAATAAATAGGCAGCTGACGAATCAACTAAAAAAATGCTGTTGACTAATCGTGGCAGCTCTAGTAGATTTAATAGGAGACCACAAGTGACTTCATGAATTTGACTTCTTCAGAATAGAGACTAGGGTAGTCTGAAGAACAACATTGAGCTCGAAATACCACTCGTGGTAACCTATTAAATACCTGGATTAGGAGCTGCAGTGAGCAGATGTTTTTTTTGCTATTACACATTTATAATTTGGTCCAGCACCTGCTTTCTTAATCTGGATGTGAATGCTTACCACAAATGTTTTTGCTGCAATTGATATAACATCTGTAAATACAAGAAGGTGTCCGGAGAATGGGAGCATATGGTTGATGTTTGCGTCTATGTGTTTTTCCATTATTGAGTGTAGTGAGTAACAGATTGGCAGTAAGAAAGCACTCAGTCCTCCACAGTGTCAGTTTCACAGTTAAAGTAGATGGAGGTGATGCAGTAGAAAAAAAAACAGGATTTGGTAATGACCACTTTGCAGTGGAAGGTACCAGATTAGAAATTTCCACTGTGAAAAAAAGAGTGCTTTTTGGAACAAAAGACTGCTGGAAAAATGTGTGAGGCCGAGCTGCGATTACTCTCTCATCTTTACCACCAGTTCTGGAGATGTCACAGGGTGATCCAAAAAAAAAAAAAAACCCCTCATATGACCGTGTGTACTTTCATAGTGAAAAGTGTGTAAATCTCACTCAAAGGATTAGCCTACTGCACAAGAATGTTCAGTATGTTCTCGCTGGGTCAATGGACAAATGGCTTAGAAGCCAAAATTAAATAACTTCAAGGCGGTCACTCTAATGATCCTGCAGAATTATACAGAGCAGGGGGATGTTGTTATCCTAAACAAGGCTTTAACCATTAACATCAGCAAAGAAAAGCAATGTTTTGTCATCTGTCTAAATTAGTCTGGTCCTTGGGGATATGTTCATAGCTTTGGTTAATGTGCCATTGAATCTCTTATCTGTTGTGATCAGTACATCTGAAGTGTGTGTGTGTGTGTGTGTGTGTGTGTGTGTGTGTGTGTGTGTGTGTGTCCTGTCCTGCAGTGGGAGCTGTAGTCACATGCTCTCAGCAGCTCTTTTGTGTATTGTTTCTTATTGTGCTTGTGACCGGCAGGGAAAAGGAGGCGCTCTGTTGTGTTACTGCTCTGTCATTTCCTACATATCACCCTCTCATTTTCTTTTATTCTCCTCTGGCTGCTTACCAAAAGAAGAAGCTTCAAACAAAGTATTACAGAACAATGAATAATCTGACCCAGCAGCTTGCTGCAGAAGCTGTCTGATGTTGCCCCCCCCTCTCTTGACCGTTCCCACATGGTGTTGTCTTATTCAATAAGTGTCTCTTCCAGCTATGAAACCAGTCATTTTATGTTTTATCTTGGCCAAACATTTTAATTTAACCTGTCTTTCTCTTTCCCCTTCTCTTCCTCCTTTTATTATATGACAGGTGGATAATGCCAAAGTCCTCCACTATGTAGGAGCGGGCATCGCCTTCCCGACCAGTATGCTGTTTGTGTGCCTGCAGTCGGCGCTCACTTACCGCTTGGCGAAGACCCAGGGGGAGTACAACGTGGCCCACCTCCGGCTCTGCATGACCCTGTTGGCCTTCGTAGCCTTGGTGCTCAGTATCCTCTTCAGCCACTAACAGATGGCAGCCTCTGAGGCTGTCAAGTGCTGTAGAGTAGTGTGCAGAACTGCCAGCCTGATTATCATAGCAACTGTTTTCCTCCTGTATCCAAAACCCGTCTTTAATGCTTCTGGCCCCAATTCGTATAGCTTCACATGAGAGCAAATATAAAAAATGTCTTAAAATAAGTCATTTTAGACATAGTACATCTTCCATATCTGTCAGACTTTCTACAATACAAAGCTCCATTTAAAGCTCATTTAGAGAGGCCAAATTAGGCTTTTTATGATTTTCTGTTATTTTTGTACTGTTATAATTTTGGATGTCTGTGTTAAACATCTGGGCTCAAACATGTACGGATACATGTAAATAGTAGAAAAATGCATTTGTTTGTTAATTCATGTTTATGGAGCCAATCAGAACAAAGTTGGCTTATTGGGGGGGGGGGGGGGTCTCTAATGAGACAGGAGCTAAAATAGCCTTTTTCAGAAAGTTACTGAGCTGTGGGGCTGCATGAAGGACAAATATAAGATAAATACGGATTTATATGAACTGGAATCCTGTAGATATATAGATCTGGAAAAGAGCATGGTAATGAGCATGAGGTTGTTGTTGTTGCCCTTAACCTCGTTTACAGGTGGTGTGTTTTTCTGTCAGGAGAGCTTCATCCTGCAACATGCGTCAGCCATCTTTGAATGGGTGTTCTGCGTCATCATCATGCTGTTCTACGGCACGTTTGCCTTCGAATTTGCTGGCATGTCAGGAGATACTATGATAGTGCTGGCCAGAGGAGGCTCCCTGGGATCTGCTGGGAGAGAAAACAAGATGGACGCACTGGGAGGTTCCAGTCCACACCAACCTGAAAACCTGTCCATGATGTAGCCGGTCGGCACATTTAGAGGCCACACAGTTGGCTTGTATAATCCTCTCAAACTCTGGTTGTCAAATGAGTTTAATTATTCATTTCCAGCCACACTCGTCTGAAGCTTTGAATGAACCAGGCCAGTGCAGCAGCTGTTCACGGCAGAGTGGATGCTACTTTTTCAACCCCAGGGGGTGCAGATCTGCTGCCACAGTGGAGAGCTCAGCTTGTATTGTACTTGCATCAGAGCTTTGTGTCTCTAAAGAACTTGTTTGCATTTTGCACATTGCACAAGTGTGAAACCAAATTTTTCACCCACTCGGTCCTGCGTACAGTGACTAGCTGAGGAGTATTTTGTCAATCAGATCAAGAAAATGTACTCATACCCCTCTCAGATGAGATCCTCTAACCTATCTCAATAAGTGGCCTTGGACCATTTCTTCTTGGGATCATGCTTTCATTGTATGAGTGAGCTTGTAGTAAAGAAGTGAAGGCTGCTGGACGGCCTCGCTGACAGTATTAGACGCAAAGAAAGAAAGAGAGAGAGAGAAAAGATGTTGTGTGAGTGTTACAGTGGGAGCAAGGTCAGACCTGAGGCTTATTTACCCACAGCAGAGAATGGAATAGAGAAATATTCTACCTTAAAGGTTTAAAGAGACATTCGGTTTCATAGGAGCATATACAGATGTTTCAGACTATCCTGGAGCTGGGAGAGGACAGAGGACAGTGGCTAAATTTTATGAATGATTTAAACCTGCATCAAGCAATATTTTGATACTAGCAAAGCAAATCATTTCCTGAAGTGAGTTTAGCAGCTTTTAGCCGATTGGTTTAGTCATTTAATTTGCGACAATAAAGAAAGTCACCATCTAGCCAGCTGAAGACCCAAATATTTTTTTTTTCAGGAGCAAACCCGAGCTAAAAAGAAAGTGAATATTGGGACGATAATGATATATTGACTGAACAGCTTTTTTTTTTTATCATTGTGTTTTTTGGTTTTAAAAAAATCCCCTAATACAGCTTTAAAATATGCACCATTAACTACTTTATATTTTGAACAACTCTCATTTCCATCCTGGTATGGAAGTAAACACTATTTTTGAATAAAGTATGCATTCATGCACCCATGGGACCCAAACAGATTGTGCAGTTTCATGCCTGGATGCCTAAGTTAATGTGCCATATCATTATTAAAACATAAAGTAGACATAGTGCCTCACAAATTCAAACCTTATGCTAATAAAATTTTAAAAAAATCAGAAAGCATCCCTTCAATACACTATATTGACCTTAAACTGCTTTTTATTCAACTTCCTCTCTGCCAAAGAATATTAAAGAGAGATGACACAGTGCTCGGAGGCCAAATGCGTACCAGCTAATTCAAGCCAGAGTGCTGGGCTTATTGAGTTTAGTGATGAGGCATCACATGTGTTTTCAGGTCCTATGAACGGTGCTCTGCATCTCATTATACTGCAGCATGGAGCCACTCATTGCTTCACTTACTATCTTTTTCTCTGAATCTCAGAACTGTCCATAGAGTTTTTCAGCATGCCTGGCTGTGTAAGCAGGACAAAGGGAAAAGGAAGCATGTGCAATGCAAGCAATAATACCTGAGATGCACTGTCTAGTCTCCATGTTACTGTAAAGTATGTGCCAAATATCAGTTTGCCGGTGGCATTGGTGCTAAAACACAAATGGCCTTATCATGTCCTGTCTTCGTCCTGTAAGTACAAAGTATATCATAGTAGATACATTTACATGTACATTCAAAATTTGCTCCCTGTTAATACAGATTAAAGTTTTAGAACACGTCCATTTTGCCACTTTCTATTAAAATTTACATAGTTTAATGTCTGTGTATTCAGAAATTAAAACATTTAAGAAATAAACAAATAGTTATAAAAAAAAAAACTATTGTTAAGTATCCACCTCTAGGAGATATAACAGCCAAACGCACCTGCGTCATCCTTTCTACAACGAAAAGCAGATATTGAAAGTTGGGGTGCTTTGAAAGTTTTGACTGGTGGTGTGCACCGACTTTTTTTGATATTAGATGAATGACTGTCAGTACAGTGTAGCCAGTTTAGCCTAATGGTTGGGTATTTATTTCTCTTTCAGTGTCCTTCTTTTCAAATGTTGATTATATTCATTTACTTCTGACATTCTGTGCTGTGTTGTAATACATAGTTGTGCCGAATCACTGTTTATATTTTTAAGAAATCTGTAACCTCTCAGTGTAATATTAATACACTCTGTACTCTTTGGGCTAAAAAACGGAATATGTGGAGAGTTTACAACAGAAAATATCACTCCCTCACAACTGACCACATGTTGAGCAGAGGTTTTTATTTTAAGTGCCAGTATTTTGGGTGGTTTAGTTGCTCAACAGGTCAGTTTTTCAAAGACATTTTCTACAATCTGTTGCAGAATGACTGAAGTGTGGCTTTTCACTCTCAGATTGAATGTATAATTACACTCAACAAGACTGAACTGGAAACGCTTGTGCATGCCCCTCTGTGGAATGAGCTGGAATTTGAAACCAGCTGATCCACTGATCTCTTACTTCTCTCTACTGGTCAAAGTGCTTATTGCATATGATTTTTTTTTTTGCTGGAAGCTAATGTTATAGTCGAAAAAAAAAGTTGTATCTGTAGTTGAGTAGTCAGATACATGTCTAGATTGAATTTATTTGCTTTATTTTTAAATTCAGATGGAGGCCCTCTACTAAGCAGGTGGCGCTACTAAAATGACCAGTAATAAAGATAATTTGAATTCAGCCTTTGCTTGATGTAAAAGTTAGCCTCTTGGACTGTACACTAATTTTACAGTATGCATTATTCTAACCAATCATAGTTCAGATTTTTCTGAGATGCATTTTAAACATTAAGTCAAATTTTGGTGCTGCTCATGCTGCTGTTACACATTTTGTCATTACACATTTGCTGAAAGTGTTTAATTTACCTAACGGGTTCATGCAGGTTAGGAATCTATGCATAACGGTCCTGATTCATGTGCCATCAGAACACTACATAAATGATTTGAAGTATTTGTTTCTTTTGAGAAATTTGCCTTCAAACCTGCCTAACCGCCTTCACAATTTATCTCTGTTTCTACTTTGTCTTTTTTTTCTGGTTTACTGATCTGTCTGTGATCTTTGCACTCAGGAAAATGTTACAACACCAGCTGCATTGTTTAATTCAAAGCAGAATGAACTGTTTGCTTCTGCTCTCTGTCGTCTTTTGTTTTCAGTGGAATTCATTTCATGTCAAGGATCTGTTGTGTATATTTGTTCTGTGTAGTATAGATGACACTGCTTTTTCACAGCTGTAGGATGTATCGATGGTTAGCCATGTTATCATAGATTATTTTTTTTAATCAAGACTCTGTAAAGCTTAAAAAAAAACATTCCTGTGTAGTTAGCTTGTGAGAATGCTTATGCCCCTCAAACACACACACACACACACACACACACACACA
>JANJYP010099076.1:0-11330 GCA_024605115.1 Rastrelliger brachysoma | reverse complement strand
CAAACAACAACAATTTAAACAGATGCTTAAATAGACTTTAAGCCCGTTATTTAACAACTCTTTCAAGGCCTATCTATTCTGTTATATAAATACACACCTTGGCCTGTTCCAGTGCCCCATTTGCCTTTCCATATATGGCAACACTGACACTTGGGTTCAATTTTGGCAACCAGCATGCAGCTGTCATTCAGTGACCAAACACATCACCGGCCAAACTCTTTGTGAGCAACCACTAGAATAAAGATAACTAACAAGGAGATCATTTGAAGGAAAATCCTGTACATGTCAACCTATCAAACCAAGGAGCTAGCCTAATAGCACAGCTCTGCGGGAACACTGACTTGGTTAGCGTTTGTCACCTTTACATGAAGTGCTGATAAGTAGCTACAATCAAGACCAACATTTTAACAACACCAACCACAACCAAAAATAGTAGTCGTTAGGATGATTGGGCTGTTAACATAGGTTAGTTGTTGATAGCTAGCGTTACTGTAGCAATGCACCAACAGGGCCACCATTGGTTTAGCTCGTCTTTGTTTGTGAATTACTCTTGAAACGAGCACAAAAAGAAAGCTAAACACGGCTAACTCGAGCAACAGGGGGAAAAACACATAGTAGTATTATATTCACTGAGGCTCGCACAGTCATAAAAATGTGCCAGATGGGAGGTATGGCTGACACATGAAAGAAATATACACTCACCTTCTGAATTCTTTTCAACGCCATTGCCTCAATGGCTGTGTTAGGTAGCCTGTCAGCTAACAGTTAGCTCCGCACACATACAATTTAGGTTGTGTGGCCGCGTACTTCTAAATCACACTTCAAATCAGAAAATTACGTCTAACATAGAAATGGCTTGGGGGTTTTGGTTTCTAGCACAACTTGTGAGTCAGAATATTTGATAAATCAAGGTCTTTCTTTAGCTCCGAGCAGAGTAACCGAGATATTTTGCTGTCTCTCCTCTCATTCCTACTCCTCTTGGTGCCCGGGAAGAGAGATTTTGGTAATATCGCGAGAGCTGCATTTCAGCGACAACTCGAGATTTTGACAATTAATAGCTCCATGGCTGTAGTTCAAAATAGTGAAGTGAAGTGAAAATAAAACTAAATCTTTTAGTCTAAATCATATCATTTTCACTTATAGGTGCAGATATTAAAGAATAAAAAGTATTCTAGTAAATCTCTATATGATGCCTCCTATTTGTGATCTAAATTCAATGTAGTTTTAATGTCAAAATTACACAATAAGTAGACAGCATCCTGTAGACCTGTAGGCTATATTTTGGCTCAGGCTATCAAGTTTTTTTGTGTTTGCCAAGATAACAGATTCTACAATAGACTGATATTCACTGTAAGCCCATATAACCCTAGTAAAAACAACAACGAAGTAACAATTGGCTAAAGTAGGGCATAAATATCATCATCATTGTTGTCACATAGAAGTTCACAGCACTAGCAATAAAAGTTCAATGTGATGACAACAAGGTAATAAGATATATTACTTCAACCTTAGAGTGTAGCCTCAACACATTAACTGAGGCCAGGTGACCACAAGATGTCACTATTTGAAAAGAACAAATTGACATGCACAGCAGAGCACAGTAGGTACATCTTTGACTGGGGAATGTGTCGCAAGATTCACTATGTAATTTATCAAATTGCATGTTGCAAGCTCAGACTCAGTTAATTCATTTGAATATTATTGTTTTCAAATGAATGTGTGCAAGTACAAAAATGCTTAACAATGGAGCAGCAAAGTACTATGAAGCTAAACGTGTATTATTTACACATACACAAGAAGAAAGAAAGAAAAAGACTATAGAATTGCTCATTCAATACTCAATCATTGTAAAGGCATATTCATCTGAGTCAGCTGCATGCTCCGGTTTCTGCGCAGCCTTGTCCTGCAAAGCCTCATGAGCTTCCCTTTATATGTCTTAAACAAGGGTGAAAAAAGAGCTCTCATTATTTTAGTGAGTATGTATGAATGGGTCGCAGTGTTCATTCTTCTTAAATGGCTGATTCAGTGTCAGGTTGAGGATCCTATCGTCAATGTGACACTGAGAGGGACCATTTTCCTTTGGAAAGCTGTAGATTCCTTCAGATAATATCTTATTGTTTGCTCATCTCTGTGCTCTCAATGACCTGCCTGTCCTCAGGGCCTCCCTGTAATCAGATTCAGCCAGCAGCAGAGGTAGCAGTTTGGGTCTTATGCAGCAGGGGCCTTGTGTTCAGAGTTTGTCTACTTGGAGAGGCCATTTATCAGCATGAGGTTTTCAGACAGAGTCAAGCCCACACTTTGTTGGCTTAAAGCCTCAGTTCACAAAGCCTCCCACAGTCACCCTACTGTACTTTCTTCTGAAATCTCAAATCGCAATGGTTTGCTTGCTACTGTGTATCTTAACCTAGGGTTTGTAGCTGGCTGAGACACTTGAGAGTAGAGTCCGTCAGTTATGGGGTGCACACTACCTTGTAAATGTTCAAAGCAATAAGAAAGACACATTTTTGTTTCTATTAGACAACATATCACTGACCTGTATGGGGAATTTCCCATTTACACCCAGAAGATGAGTTTTTAGTTTCAAGACTGGTGCCCCAAGTTCCAAATTGATGTATGAGCCAAGGTGTGAATGTGTCAGAACTAGGATGATATGGGTGGGGGTAGGAGCTTAGTTGACCTGTCTCATGATGAATATAGCCTATAGTGCTGTTATTTGAAACCATAGACTCAGCAGACTTGAGTGATCTGTCTTTTTGGTCACATGAATCATCTTTAGTAGAAGTTCCATTGTATAACAGAAAGTATTTCACTTATTGGGGCAATTATGCTAAAGCTGTGTCTGAGCTTATTCCTCTCAATGGCACTTTTCCCATGGTTGCTATGACAAACCACATATGCTCACTGTCATTTTCAAAATTAACTTAAATGGCTCTTGCAAATGTCTGAATTATCCAATAAAAGCACAACCAATTAATGTTGAGCACAAGCTAGGCTCACAGTCCCCAGAGGTGTTCTACCTTCGGTCAGTGTATTAGCTTTCTGAGGGCTCTCTTATGGAACAAAGATCCATTGTTCCCACATACTAAGAGATATTTGTTCACTCCTTGTATCAATGGTCTTGATTTGATTATACACTCAGGCAATATGTGCAAGCAGTGCTCATGTTTGCAGTGAAGTCAGCACTCTGCACAATCAAATAATTCTTGAGCTAAGCAACTGGAAAAAAGGTCATTATGTATGGAGCAATCAGTGTTTCATGGCTCATTTCCTTAGCTGTGATTTGATTTTGCTTGTCAGTGTTAAGGTGGCCTTTAACCTAGAAAATCACTAAAATCTTAAAGGTCCAGTGAGAGCTCTCAGTAGCCTCCCCTTGTCTTCTTCATGGTTTTTGGACATTAAAACAAGCTGGTGCATGCCTGCATTTGCTTGTTTGTTTTTTGGCTTACAAGTTTTACATGATGCAATCATATAAACATTTATAGCCTCAAGGATGTGCTTATTAACTGGCATTATATGCTTAAAGTGGGGATGTAGTGAACTTTGCAGGTTTTAATGGTGGTTAAGGATGTCTCATTTACAAGCAGGGATTCTAGGACAAAAATAAAACTGGATTACTTGTTTAAAATGGCAGGCTGAGTGATGCTTGTTTGTAACAGATTCTAAAGGTTCTAAAAGCCTTAAATGCAGCTGAAGAAAGTTTCATAACTCTGTAGGAGAGGTGACACTACAAAAATACAAAAGCAAAAATTTGAAATATAATTTTGAACAGTGGCTCTTTTCGACATGTTTTGTTTAAGAAACACGTTAGGTAATTCAACCTCTGTCAGTGCATCAGATTTTGGAAACAATTTAACATGTTGAAAGACATAAAATTATTCAATAACAATAATAATACTAACAATGTGAAATTTAAACCAGCTAGTTTTTAGAAATTCTTAGAAATTATACCTACCTCTACCTCCGCTGTTATTAGTCTAAACTAAAATCTATTGATCACACTTGCAATGTTGATTTTAACTAATTAAAAAAAAACGTTATTTCACAAACTAATTTTGTATGTTCATCTCTTAAACTTNTTAGAAATTCTTAGAAATTATACCTACCTCTACCTCCGCTGTCATTAGTCTAAACTAAAATCTATTGATCACACTTGCAATGTTGATTTTAACTAATTAAAAAAAAAACGTTATTTTACAAACTAATTTTGTATGTTCATCTTTTAAACTCAGATTTCAGTTGAGAACAGAGAAGCTTATCTTAGGTTTTTACATGCAACATGCTGATTGCAAAATTATAACTAATTTAGTTATCAGAGAAATGTTGTGAATTAAATGGAAAAACTCAGGTAAGAGCAGAAACCTCAGAGTACACTTATGTTAAGTTCTTTTTCAAACATTCTTACACTTGGATTAAAACAAAATGACTTAACATTGTTTTTACAACAGCAAATATGAGTCATTGATTCAACATCTCCAAAATTATTCCTATTATTCTCCTATGATCATTACGATTTAATGTCTCTCCAGAGAGAGCAGAGAATGAGATCTGATCCAGTCCCATGTGTACATCAACTCTGATCCACCCTTATCACATGTGCATTGTGTGGAGCACAGGCACAAACCACACATATAGTCATAAAGAACCCGTAATCCTTTGGGGTTAAGCACTTAAAGAGCAATCCCCACAGCCCTCTGCGTCTCTCTGTGTTGCGCCACAGTTCTGGCACAGTGATTGACAGCTCTGGAAACCGTTTTACTGTGCAGCTCTTGCAATGAGTAGTCTCCAGAGCCTAGGTAATAACTAGTCTGGAGTGTTGACTAATACATTTAGTGGTGACTCTCCGTAATCAAATGCGTTCCAGCTGTTTGAGCTCTGATGACAAATTCAGGTTTTCCCAGTTTGCTGAGCTTCCTTGAGAGACAAAGGAGGGATTTCCTCTGTAACAGACAGGCAGTGGCAGCACCAACAAATGGCTTGGTACTGTTATCAAATAGAAAGTCTGACTAAATATAAACTTATCTTCTGCAGCTCGAGCCTGTGCAGGCATGAAGGAGAAAGCAGAAGTTGAATGAAACAATGTGTCTTGGGACGCGAAGAATGAGAGCAGATTCATGTAACAAAAACAGTAAAAAACATAAAAACTGTCATTTAATTGCAGCATATGATAACGTGTGCGACCAAGGTGAGAGGGCAAACACACACACACACACACACACACACACACACACACACACACACACACACACACACACACACATAGACACATGCACAATCCCTTCTAGGATAATCTGGAAGATGTGTAAGTTTAAACTGAAGTTCAGTGCTACTAAAGCAGCCACCTGTTGTTTGACAGAATTTTACTATACAGAGGTGCGTGTGTGTGTGTGTGTGTGTGTGTGTGTGTGTGTGTGTGTGTGTGTGTGTGTGTGTGTGTGTGTGTGTGTGTGTGTGTGTGTGTGTGAAAGTAAGTGACTGGGGCATTGGGGGGCTGTCCATCCTGCTGCACAATAAACAGTTTGTTTCCCAGGAGCACCCCTCATGTTCCTGTTGTTGGCTTCATCGCTGCTCACTGGGAAACGTCCTGGCCTCTATTGTCCAGGGGGTCGAAGGTCACAGGATGCTCCTAAAGGCCCAAAAGGGGAGGTAAGAGGTTGGATTTGAGGCATGATAAAGACCCCCCGCCCTCTCCTAGACACACACACACACATACACATACACACAAACACGAACCCCTTAAAAAACAAAACATTAAAATTGCTTCTTTTTCTCCTCTCTTGTCACACTGCCTTTCACTCGAAATCGCAGTCATCATCAAGTGTTTGAGGAAATCAAATTAGTACAATGCTCAAATTGGTTATTTCATACTGAACATCCTGATTGTCTTGAAAGTGTTCCTTGTGTGTACATCTCTTTTCGTTGTGTATGTTCCTTGCATATCTTTAGGAAAGTCCATAGGCCACAAACTTTCCCATATGGGAAGTTCAATCTAACTAACTAACAGAGGGAAAGGCGTATCATTAAATTAAGAAAAAAAAGCTGCAGAGAAAGGAGTGGTTGTATTGTAGCACGTTTACCGCACAAATGTTACACTTCAACCACAGTCAGCACAAACACCGGCTGAGACGAAGGAGTATATATACGCTTATGATTGTAGTGACCTTTTTTAACAGAATAGCATATAAACAGCCATATAAACGCTGTTTTTGCAGACTGATTAAATATGTCATCTCACAACAGCAGACGTTTATGGTAGTTAAACAGAGACATCGTGCTGCCATAATGGAAACTTTGTGCGTGTCTCCTGAGACTAAAACTGACAGCACAAACTAAGGTGCATATCAGTATGTGCTCTTATGTTAGTGTGAAACAGCATCCATGCATTATTCCCTGTTAATGTTATTTTTAAAACCGTTTGAACAACTTTTTTTTTATTGCACTTGAACCAAAGCACTTTAGGGCCTGCAGCCTGTCCTCTGTATCAGTGAGCTGGAGGAATTGGATGAGTAGACAATGTCTCTGGACATTCACAGGGACACATTTATCTTTTTTATGGAGCTAAGCAAACTGGGGCTTTGAACAATATTCCAGATGCCTGTTGCATTTCATTTTATCATTTTATTACTAATAGACTGTTACACAAAGGCTGTGATCCTTTGTATTTGTGTCATTTCCCAAATTTGGTCATTTAGTGTTATTTATCGTGCAGAGTGCTTTGTACACCTAACCTATTGTATCTCACATATACAAGTGAATAATAACAAACATTTTAAACATAATATGAAATGATTGACAATGTATTCAGTTAGCCTACAAGTAGCTACAGTACATAACATTGTTAACATACTCAAGTTACAAGTGCATTCAGAATTGTAGCTACATACAGAGGTATCATCAGCACATTGTACTTGAAAGAAAGAAAAGCCCCGGTGACTGTTGTATTGCTGTATGTTTATTGGATTATTGTTACAGCTGTGGAAGTAACAATGCTGTGGAAGTAACAGTGCTGTGGAAGCAATTAATGGCTATCACTGGTCGAGCTGGAGCTAATTTTAACCATATTATATACTGTTAGGAAGTTAAATCTGTAACAAGGCACTATAGTTTAGTTGACCAAAACATTCATTTTAAAATTACACCCATATATATTTATATGTAGCCTGTAAATCTAGTTACTTTCCACACTAATTTTGGTTTCAATATTATTGTCTGTCTTGCAACTATATGTGTAAAGACTTGCAGTGTCTGATGTAAAATGAGAAGTTAATACAGGTAACATGAGAGACAATAGGTGTAGCACATGGCAGTCTTCATTTTTCAACCACAGGCAATTATGAATATAATGCTCATAGTTTGAGTTACATGTTATGCATCTTCCTTGAGGCCTGACCCCTCACATCGTCTTGCCTTGCCATATCAGGTTAGGAGTCCTACTAGAGAAGGGACATGACAGCTGGGAATGGTTTGAGGCTCTCTGGATAGTTTGTTTTCAGACCATGCTGCAGGGAATGTATGAGAGACACGTGTAAGTTAGCCTTTAGGCTTTGGTGCTTATGTGCCTCGTGGTGATAAAATTGTTACTGTGAATGATATCACTTTGAAAATCTGCATTGCAGCAGCATATCAGATCAGTTCGAGGTGTTCTCTGTAAGTATGACAGGCTGATCTGAGTTGTCCAGGTATGTCAGTAATGTGCCACTATCTGGACTAATTAGACTCCTCTGTGCTTTGAGCACTTTGACCTATTGCAGATTCATTTCCTGGCCTGTTGAGTTTCTAAGTCTGCAACTGGGGTTCTGGCATAATTTGCGTTCTCACTTCCCAATCCTTCTCAGATGGTGGGGTGCTTTTCCCTTTCTTTATGACCAAATAAATCTGACTGGTGCCAAATAAGAAAAAAATGGGATTAAAATTCCCCTTTCGCTGTCTTGAGGAGCCCAGCTGCACTGCACTGTTTGTTTTCCACAGCAGTGCAGCTGCAGAGTCGAGCATTAGAGAGGTGGGCCAAAGCAAAACAGAAATGACTTATTTTTACTGGCATGTACCTTCCCAGTCACTGAGTGATAATTGTATTGTGGAATTAGAGAGCAAGAATGAACAGCAGTCTGGTTAAGATAATTTTAAAGTGGTTAAACACGCTTAAATGTAATATCTTCAAGGTGGTTTTCTTCACTCGGGTTTGTTTTACAGTACATCCTTTTCTCACTAAACTAAATTCTCTTTTCTCACCACAGCCTATTTCAGAAGGCATAAGCTGTACTTACCGTATAGGATGTTGAAGTTCATGACTGACAATATGAATAGTGACAGACACCAGAACATAAAGAATGATAATAGCTCAGGTGGTTAAAAGATCATCTAAATTCTATAGAGGTACATGTACAGTGGTTTAGTTAGGCTACAGTTATTGAACAGCAGCTATTTCCGAAACCGCAGACATGCAGCTAGGTAATTGCTCAAAAAGAATAAGCTGCAGAGAGAGAGAGGGAGAGAAAGAGGAGAGGTGTTTATTTGTCTTATGATAACAGGTAGAAATGTGGTACAGCAGGTAAGACATGTCTGTGAGCAATATTATCTGGGCTATGGCACTGTTCTGGTGATTCTCAGTAAATGCTGCCTGAATGTAAATGAGCATGACTGCCCAGCAGGTTTATGAGAGCTCACTCTCCCAACTGAACGTGATTACTCAATACCTGCCCTGGCCTTAGAGGAAAGTTCACTAAAAAGAGGGAGCTGGGCTCTACTCTTTACTGAAGCATCCAACCTATCTCATGTGATTTATCTTGTGTGTCTTATATATGTGTATCTGTTTGGGGTTTTTTTTCTTACGTATTTCTCAACAATACATCAATTTACAGGCTGTGGAGTTTGGATGCGTCTGATCAACATGACTCTGCTCCCTGCAAAGAAAGCACTGGTTGAACATAATTTTTGGAAACAGCAAAACATAGTGCATATTTCATCTCTTGCATTAATAATAGTGTTCAAAGAATTTCACAATTACCAGGAAAATAGATCTCTACTATGTCTACACACAGAGTATACCCTTTCAGCTCAGAAACAAGAATACATTTGATCATAATTTAACATACCCATTACAAATTGATCTAATGGAAATTGATAATAGGATGTGAGTTTGCTATAGCCAAAATTCTAAGTCTTCTTATTACTCCCGTCTCAACATTCGAGTAAAAGTATATCTATTCATGACACCAAAAAGAGCAATAGTACTGTAAAAATATATGCAAGCAATACTTTTGCAAATTTCCCTTTCTACACAGCAATCCCATCCAGACNCACACACACACACACACACACACACACACACACACACACACACACACACACACACACACACACACACACACACACACACGCACACGCACAAGCACACGCACACTGTTCCAGCTGCAGACATATGAGTATGAGGCAACCATCAGCACAGGGTTGAGCAGTAATTCTATGGAAGAGAGTTTTACACACTCACACATAAAGATGATGGCTTCCAGACCTTGTGCATTATTCTGACAGATAGTATGCTGGATATGGTCATTCTATAGTGAGAGAGAGAGAAAGAAAAATAAGCCAAAAGACAACACTAATAATAAGTAATCCATGTGAAAAACAAAAGTCCTCATGGCCCGGGAATAACTTTATCTTCTCCTGTGGATACACAGACAAAAACCAGCAAGGACGCTAAAAATATGCAAAAGACTTGTGGTGCAGTTTCCCAAGGCCAGAGAAAGGAAATAGACTGACAGTTTCTCCCTGACCCCTTTACTACCCCCCTGTAACCTCTTAACAACCCCCGCGGGGGATCCTGTCTCTATGTGTAAAACAGACAGTCAAAAAGCATCCTGGAAACTTTAGAGCCACAAAAACAAGGGGACGTGAGGAAGTCCAATAAGCTTGTATGTAGAAGGCTCAGTCAGGAGATAATCTCGAGGCCACACAGTCCAGGCGCCAAGCCTATAGAGCCTAAAAGCTCTGTGGCGCAGCAGAGCAGCGTGGGCATTGTTGTCTTTGGAAAGTAAAGCAGCTTCAACGAGGCCAGTGGTGTGAAAGCTACCTCTCTTCTTGAGTGTCTGCTCCAGACCCTGTTGTTGACATACAGGGCAGGTGCAGCTGCTCTCTATGACTGCATCAAGTGGAACCCCCTCAACACACACACATAGTNAGAGAGAGAGAGAGAGAGAGAGAGAGAGAGAGAGAGAGAGAGAGAGAGAGAGAGAGAGACAGAGCAAGAGAGGAAGAGAGAGAAAGAGCTTGGATGTCACAAGACAGGGTTATATGGACAAAGACAAATCTACCATTTTCTTTAATATCTCTGCAACAATCAGTGAGGCATTGCTGAGTTAACACAGGGCCCACAGAGATGAAAACAATGGCTGGATTCTTCTGGCTTGAAGATGGCTATGGGAAATGGCAGGGATGCCAGGGCTGATAAGTGACTGAGGGGGCTCAAGTTACTTCCAGCTGTCTGCAGCCGTGCATGCCTCTGTGGAACGTATGGTTCACGCATAATGCAAACCATTTCATTTGTGTAATGCTCATAAAAATCTGGCGGACATATTAAATAAAGTCAACAGCCTCTCACTTGGGCAGGGTTTACATCACAGGAAAGAATCTCCAATTCTCCGAGGAGCGGTGCAATGCGTCCTCAGCTGAGAAAACACAGACAGTTGAAGACCATGACCTTGCGAACGATGATGTTAACTGGATCAATAAAACCAGTGATAGCTGCAAGCCTAAATGCAGCATCTGAAAAGAGTTAGGCTCTGTGGACAATTATGGTAGTTACATTGTTGTACATAGTAAAAGGCATCCACAGAGGACCTATTGGTGTTGTGAGCTGTGATTATTTTAAGTCATAAAAGACAAATTTCCATATAGACACAGCAAAAATAAAGAATATATGTGTCGTCTTGCAATTAAAATTAGGGGGGAATTAAAGTTTGTATAAAATCATGCCTGTAAAAGATTAATAGTGTTTAAAACAGACTGTGTTTTTGTGCGGTAAACCCAGTTATACTGAAAACTAGCGCCACACTGCATTAGCATCACCTCAATACCAGTGAGGGCCTCTTCCTGTCCATTTGGAAAATATAAGTACATTTTCAAGCTGCTGCACACTCCAAAATGAGAGTGCTTTCGGCAGGCTTTGAAGTTCTCAGAAATAATGCTCCTTAAAAGCATCCTCTGCAATACAGAAAAACATGAACATGTATTTCAGTCAAGAGGCGTGAGTGAGCCCTTTCTTAGCAACCATGTAAATCTGCACTGGAGGACTCAAATATGTTTGATGTCTTTCAAGGCTTATAACGTTACACCCT
>JANJYP010099062.1:0-17859 GCA_024605115.1 Rastrelliger brachysoma | reverse complement strand
TATGTGTGAGTGTTTGTGTGTGTAAGGGGGGGGGGCAGAGTGTGCGTGCTTGTTTGTGTGTAAGAGGTGAGAGAGAGAGATAGAGATGTGCTGGATGAAACAGTATGTTTATTGTGGGAGAGAGAGAGAGAGAGAGAGAGAGAGAGGGAGAGAGCTCTTCAGTTATGACTGTGGCTCCCAGAGGCCAAAGATGAACTGTATTTTATCATCTGAGAGAGAGAGAGGGTGAGGGAGAGAGAGAGAGGGTGAGGGAGAGAGAGATATGCTATATTTACATTGTAAGCCTTAAAGGAAAATCCCCCCCTTTTTTTCTTAGAACCTAGAACCTTGTTTTCATCAATAGTGTATTGGTCTAGGGCTGTTTTTTCATATCACGGGGCTTTTTTGGCTCTTCATAGTAACACCACAGCATACAGTGATATTTTGGAGACGACCCTTTCCTGTTTCAACATGTCACTGCCTCCCCCCTCATGCACAAAGACAGCTCCATGAAGAAATGGTTTTCCCCTGTTTGGTGTCTTTGAACTCTTTGGGGAGGAAAATGGAACACCAACTGTGACTCAGGACTGATCCAGGTTCTGAAATCTGGCGGAGAGCCTGAAACCAAAGCAGATTAATGCCCATAGTTTTGCAATGACATGGTCAACCATCACATGTACTGTAGGTGTTATGTTATGATGTGCACATGCTTTAATGCAGGCTGTGCAGTGTAGTTCTTCCAATCAGTTATTTTGGGGGAGTATATTTCGAGTATGTTTTAATCCACCTTATTTTTATAATAATTGACTATTCAGTATATAGTGCTGAAAAGTATATATACTGTAATAGCATACTTATTATATAGTATACTATATTAATATTTGTGTGTAATAGTAAATTACACACATATTTTTAATTACATCCCATATATGAAATTACAAAGCATAAACATCAATTGAGTGTGAACAGCAGAGAATAAGTTATATACAAGTGGAATTAGTGCCAGCTTCCAAGAAGATGGGTTAAAAATGACATGTTTGTTTCACTGATGAAAACATATTGTTCCTCAGGTTTAAATCTACATCAGTCAATATTTTCTTGTGAACTGTGGCTTAAATGACATATGATGTAATGTGAACAGGGCTAATCGTAGCAGAGAGCTGTCACCAAGTCTTGTTGGTCTCTTTTACCACATGATATTTTTTTTGTTTTCATATGGTTCAGTTTCAGCACACTCATCAACCTAGTTCCCAGCATCAGCTTGTAGCTGATTCCATTAAATAGGTTCTGGTAAAGCCACCTGCCAGACATCTGTCTGAGCTCAACCAAAGTCACAGACAGTGGTAACTGCAACAGAGTCAGACAGACATTCTGGTTTTATGTCAAAACCTTACCTGAGCCTGATGCCTTTGATGTAAACTGAATTACTGAGTTTATGTTATCCCATCACGCAATTGTTACTATGGTGACAGCTTGCCTATTTACCTCTATTATACATGTGGTCACCGCTCAAAGGTGTTTTGTACATGCTATAACTAGATTGTTTTGATGCTCCTACACTCACACACTATGCATTGTCATCATAATTGATATAAAATAAAACTAAAGTAGGTTACTCCAACTGGCATGACCAAAACCAACTTCAATCTGAACATAGTTACACAAAAAACCAACTCTACTCTGAAGATATGTAAAGAGCTAGAAGGAGATTCAATCTTGCTCTTGTATTCATCAGGTAGACACAAACATGACCCCAAATTACTAATAATGACTTTTTAATAGCCAAGTATTTGCTGACACATGCAACATTGCAGTTTTAAGTAATAATATGTCAATGTTGTGTTTTCAGCTGCTCCTCCACTGACCACATCCATCATTTGTCCTTCATTTTCCCCTGCTATAGCACCAACATCATCGTATATGCCAGACCGCAATATACCTGAGCTTTGTAAAAGTCACATGAATTAAGATATGACTTATTGTCTGACATTGTCACAAATCAATATCAGATTTAGGAGCATATAAAAAAAAAAGGCCTAAATCTGAAATCTGAAATCGCTCTGAGTCTCTTCCAATAAATGACCAAATCTGAGTATCAGGGACAAACAGCTCAGTCTGAACATGGCAGAGAAATAAAAAGAGACTGATACACACACACACAAAAAAATGGAAAAAACAGATGCAGAGAGAAATGGAGACGGAGAGACAGACAGAGAGAAAGACAGACAGAGAGACAGTGTGTGTTTTCTGAAACGAAGCCAACTGATAATTAATGCCTCTGACATCATGGTGCTCTAATTAAGCCTGGCATTCATTAAGCTTATAGGAGGGGGGGGTGTTCGTTAGTGGGTTTTTGGAAGGGGGGGATTTGTTAAGTCTTCATTGTTAAACTTTTTAGACAATAGAAAAAAGAGAGATGGAAAGAACAACTAGAAGAAAAGAGAGACGTTGGCAGTGGTACAGGACTTTCAGGTGATCAGATGATGGGACAGGAGTCTTAATCTCAACACACCTCAACGACTTCTATCTGATCATTACATCACCGGTCTGTATGATGGTTCTTCTCTTTAGTTAGCCTGAGATCATCAGATCATCTAGCTCTGTTAAACAATGTATGTAATTAGCTAACTGTACCTGTTGTTAAACCAGAACTACATCACTAGATAGTAAGCTAAATAACTGTACTGTGTAGCTTGAGTACACCATGCAGAGCACAGAATAGAGCATCAGAGTAGATGCTAGTAAACAACAGATAACTTTATATTAGAAAAAGCTAAATGGGCCAGGCCAGGTAAAGTAAGAAACAAAAGAGTTACACCAAACAGTGATTGATGTAGTAAAAGACAGGGATTCATTGTTTGGTATGGTATAAATAATCCAAGATGACAAGTGCAAGAACTTAACTAGTTAGAACTAGAAGACTTAAGACCAAAGATGAGAGAGAATGACACTTTTAAGAACAGAGGTAGGGTTGTAACAGAAGCACTAATCTAAACTAAAGTGTAGATCTATTAAGTCAAGAACTAAAAACAGTTAATAGATCTTAAGAAAGGAGCAAGATTAGACTGAAAGCCTACAACTAAAGGGTCTTAAACACTAAAGAGATACAGTTAAGGCTTAAGAACCGACATCAAATATATGCAGCCTTGACAAAAGGACTGGAGGACGAGAGCTAAAAGGACTAACAACTAATAAAGGAACAGGGATTTAGTTTGCAAAGCCCAGAGCTACAGATGAAGCACTGAAGGAGTTGGTTCTGAAAGGTTGTCTGAAGGACTGCAGGTAGTTGTAGACTTGAATAGAGCAAAAAGAAAAAATAAATTGGAGCAGGTTAAAGTTGAAGAATGTGAGAAACGGTGGAACTTTTGGTCAGCAATGTCAAATGAAGTCCTATATCACTATCACTCTATATAACATGTCATGCACTGCTGGTATAAATCAGAAACACAGCTTGTGTAGAAGCTTGATATACATATAATGATCACAAATGAGAGGAAGCGTAAAGAAGAATTGATTAAAAATGACAGGAAAGAAAAGGTATACAGTAATCTAGACAAAAGAGAGAAAGTGAAAGAGGTGTAAAAATGAAAAGTAAAGTTTGGGATCCCTATCCATTTTTTTGATTGGAGGATTTTCTGATAGCTAATTAGGCATGGAGGGCCAGCCATCGACAGCTGCATTCATCATCATAAAACGTAATAATTAATGACATTCCAACAAAGAAAAATATGCAAATGAGCTCCCCTCATTAGCATTTTCATATTCAGCTCCCATAATGCTTTTGCTGACAAGGTTGTAATTAATGAAAATTCATGTCTCTTAGCCGAGGTCTAGATTGGATCGCATTCATTCGCAATCCCCCAAACGAGGAATGGAGGGGAGAGAGAGAGAGAGAGAGAGAGAGAGAGGGAGAAAAAAACACGACAGGGATCACTGCCAAGTTTTTAGGGAGAAGAGAGGGAGGGGTGAAAGCCACCGAGAGAGAGACGAGAATTTAGAGAGAGAGAGAGAGAGAGAGAGAGAGAGAGAGAGAGGAGACAATGGAGATGGAGGAAGGCAGATGGCGAGAGATGAAAGGAAGACAGGCAGAGAGAGAGACAGATAAACAGAGAGAGAAAAGAAGAAAGCGAGAGAGAGAGAGATATATACAGAGGAAAAAAGAGGGACACCAGTATTGATAGAGAAAGTCACAGAAAAGCCTGCAGAGTGGAAAGAGATACATTTAAAGGAAGAAAGTGAAAAAACAGAAGAAACGGAGTGATGTAGAAAAAGAGAGAAAGAAAACAGTTGGGTGGGCAGATTGCTACTATGACAATAAGGTGTATTTAAAATGTATTGGTTTTTATATGAAGATTGAAAACAGTTACATCAAATTTTGGTTAACTTGTTATTAAATCACTACAAATGCAACGTCATGTATGCCCAGTCTCCAAGTCGTCCTAAATTACATCATCATCATATGTTGTTGATCTACACCCCTAGGTCAACCTGCTTTCCAACACTGTTACAAATGACTAATTAAAAAAATAGTATGGTTCAAGTTTAGTTCAGACACAAAGAGGGCTTGGGAAAGGTTAGAGAACATCATTGTTTGAGCCAAAACGACTTTGTTGGGTTTGGAGGACCTTCATCGTCATGGTTACATTGTGAAGCACTTTGAACTACATTTTTATCGCAGTAATAAACATTTGTAAAAGTTAGTTAAAATCAAACAAACGTCGACGGTCAGACCTTAGACCTGACGCTGGTCCCCGAGGGCCTGATCCACACCGGGGGACAGAGATGATCTGTTTGTTTTAAGTGTCTAAGAGCGGTTTCGTGAGTCAGTTAGTAAAGGATGTTGATGTGATTTGCATCAGTTGTCGCAGCAGTGAGCTAAACAAGCTGCAGTGAGTGCTCTGCTAACTTTTTACATTCAAGTTTTTGGAGCTCAAAAGATGCTAACATAGATTTTTTTTTTTAACTAAACCCTAACCCTAACCATACCAAAGCAAACAGTTAGTACATGTCATGTGACGAGAAGGTTCCCTGGCAAGTGGAGACACCAAGTCAGTTTTTAAAAAAATGAGACATACATCACCTCAATAAAAACAAAAACAGAATTAGATTTGCCAAACATCTGGTCATTTCTTGATGGCTCTACAGTGGAATTAATAATCTCTGTGGGACTGATAGTTTATTTTAATCAGTGGAGTTTGCTCACGGAGTAACGTTTATGTCACTGCCTTTCATCACTGCTTCACACCAAGGAAAACTTGTATTATTTAATACATGAGTGAATTATTCTCCTCTGTCCACACATACTGTAGTCGTAGGCTTTTTTTTTTTTTTTTCAGCCAGGTGAAATGTGTATATTTCTTCTCAGGTGTACTGTTGTATAATAACTTGTCGAAAAAGTCTCGCACTCGAAAATCTGAACATTACGTAGTGTGTGTGTGTGTGTGTTTGTGTGAGAGATAGAGAGACTGTACACCTGTGAAAATGTGCAGTCAAAGCTTCTCTGAGAGCNAACATTGTGTCTGTGTGTGTGTGTGTGTGTGTGTGTGTGTGTGTGTGGTGAGGGTGGGGTGGTGGGGGGTGTTCTCGGAGATGATACTGACAGATTGCCGTATCTGTGGTTTGGCACCTGAACACAGCTAATAATGCTATTTTGCTCTTCACTCCACAGCAACTTGTAATTGTTGTCAGCCTCTGTAATAACAATATTCACCAACACGATGTCAGTTTGATAGGTGGCACCGCTCCCGACGTCCTGCAGGTTTTGTAGTAAACACGTGGTCCTCACATCCATCAAGTGCAGTGGTAGGAGAGCCTCTCAGTCAGGTCTTGATGGTCGACGATTCATTTGCTTCACGTGGTTGATTGACAAGGAAGAAAACACTGGAACATTAGCTAAAAAGTCTTAATATGTCTTGGAACAGCTGGACATTGTAGTTTTTAACAAACAATACTCAAGCAGGAGGAAATATATCAGGGACTATTTTTAGAGGTGTATTAATACACGTTGGGTTCTCTAGTGAGCATTTTTGGCAAAGGGACAGCGTGTGTGTGTGTGTGTGTGTGTGTGTGTGTGTGTGTGTGAGTGATTGAGTCAATAGAAACTACATTGTGCAATAACACATACGGCTCACTGACATGTGTTTAATTATTTTTAGACAACTGTGGAGGTTTGGGACAGTTTTCAGAATAAGCTGATGCAGGGTTTCCTAAAAGGTTAACTTAAATATTTGACACATATTTTGTGTGTGTGTGTGTGTGTGTGTGTGTGTGTGTGTGTGTGTGTGTGTGTGTGTGTGTGTGTGTGTGTGTGTGTGTGTGTGTGTGTGTGTGTGTGTGTGTTCTGTTACGTTAAATCAAGCAGTCTTTGTATAAAAACACACAGGTAGTTGTACAGGTATTGAACAATAAAGCAGAAAAAGTATTGCCTACATTATAAACAATTGAAAATCAATTGAATAATACATAAAGTGTCTTTATTAAACTATCAGCTGTTTATGGTGTCCACTCAGAATTGGAAGAATTTTTCATTTATTTTTTTGTCAATTTGGCACTCTTGACCCTCCGTAGTTTGACCACAATTTTTTTTTTTGTCAGTACACAAAACCACCTAAAGTTCCTCTCTCCAGCATGAATGAAGCGCACCAGCTATTTAAACACAAAAAGCAGCAGTACGGAGTCAAATGTCCACATAGGGACATTTCAGTGTGGTAGATAAAAGAGAGAAAGTGTGGTGATATGCACATTAATCCATAGGAAGAATAACACTCTACAGATTAGATGGTTTGGGTTTAGTTCAGGTTAAAGCAGGATAATCTCTGCAAAGTGCTGTTTGTATTTCACGTCGGCTTCAACCTCCTGATAATGTCTCTTTAAAGTTGCACAGTCAAAAATACATTTAATCATCACAACTCAATATAATATATGCTTTATACGGTGACCCGGTGCTTACTGCAAAACACTTCTGGCATCTTTTATCTTGGTCTTAGTCTAAATTGTTCTTTAAGTGTATTTAACAAAGAGGGTTGCTAAATATAGAACGGTGTGTGATATTTTTCTTCACATGTAGAAACATCTGCATACAGGTGTGTTGGAGCCGACCATCGGTGTCAAATATCGACATTTTTAACACAGGTTCTGCAGAAGAAACGCACAGAGTGTGGAACATAAAGCCACACAGCAGGCGGAGGAGTCGACTCTGCAACGATGCCGGAATACTGATATGTTCTGTGTGTGTGTGTGTGTGTGTGTGTGTGTGTGTGTGTGTGTGTGTGTGTGTGTGTGTGTGTGTGTGTGTGTGTTTAGTGTTGGCACGAGATAGCAGTTGCCCCCTGGGCTTTGCCAACGTGGCACTGCCCCCTCTGCAGCAGCATGGCACAGTCTCTGTCTTTGTTGTGAAACTGGCTGCGTGTGTGTGTACGTCAGTGTGTGTTTGTGTGTGTGCGCGTGAGTCCTGGAAAGAGAGGTATCCAGAAAGCAGGAAAAAAAGAGAAGTGAAAACGTTGAAACAAACCCGTCGTTTGTTCTGATGAACTCAACGTTTGGATGTTGAAACGAGAAAATTAGACGTTTCCTGTTTTTTTCATTTTGCGTGTGTGAGCGTGTGTTTGTGTGTTTGTGTGTGTTTGTGTGTCTTTGGCAGATCTTAGATTTTGTTTGGGAATTTGTTTGGGACGCTGAATGTGTACTCCCTCAAATATGGAATAATAGGAGCTGGGTGGGGCTAAACTAACAGAGCATGTGCATTACTCCCTCTCTCTTTCTTTCTCTTTTTTTCCCCCTCCATCTCTCCATCCCATCTTTATTTCACCTCTCCTTATTTCCTTCCCTTCTTTATCACCTCTTTTTCCTCTTTCTTTTTCCCTCTGCATCAGCCCGCTTTGCTGCTCTCCTTCGCTCCTTCCATCTCTTTGTCTTCCCCCTCCTTCACGTTAGCACCCCTGTTTTTTCCTCCTCCTCCATCTATCTCTCATTCCTCCTTTTCCTTTCCAAATTCACAACAGATATCAATAGTCACTGACCTTTGACCTCTATCCTCTGACAGCAGTGTTATACGAATATCTATATTACTTAATAAAATAATGAGCCATAATTTAATATAGCATCCATAAATGGAAACACCTCCTTCATTTTAAAATTCCCCAGTGTGGACTGATGTTCTCCGTGTGGAATAGATCACATAAATAACACAGTTATTTTATTAGGCTGTTATAATAATCACACCTCCACCTTGTATTTATTGTTTTTTGATTGATTGACATGTGTCTATAATAATCATATCTCTTTATCTCGTGCAGAATAACATGAATATCTGTGATACATTTCTAACTACGGGAATTTTTCACTATGTCACTTCATTATGTCTATGTGTGTGTGCGTGTGTGTGTTTGTGTGCGCACGCGTAGAGGTGCTCTCTTTGCGGTTTCGTCTAAACTGAATGCGTCTGTTTTGTCTGCACAGATGTTTCCTGCGGCAAGCTTTATGGTAACAGCCTCACCAACACCGCCTCTGTGTGTGTGTGTGTGTGTGTGTGTGTGTGTGTGTGTGTGTGTGTGTGTATATGCAGATATATTGCATTTAGGGTTTTTCTTGCAGATTTTTAAAAATTTTACAGGTATTTTTTTCTTCTTGTTATTTTCTATCTGAGTCGCTGCATTGGAAACGCAGCGACAGGTACAGCTCTGCGTCGTGAATGAGTGGTATGGCAGGTGGCACCCATTAGGGCTCAGAGGGTGCAGTCCTCAGGAGGTGGTCTTAGGCGCTCCATAGAAAACAATAGAAATTATTAAAAAAAACCCTGATTTAAACTAGTCTGCATGTTTCACCTGTTTTATGAAGCGTGGGGGCACAATAGGCGATGTAGTCGGGAGGTCAGAGCTCACACTGATCACTGAACTCACCACCGTCCTCTGATGTCACTGTGAATTTTTTAGGTGAAGTTCATAATTAAAACTGACATATATTGCACATATTTAGCTTTCAAATTCTGATTTTAGCAAAAGAGAAATGTGACTGGTTATTTGTAGATGTGTATATATTTAGTAAGAGCATAGAGTGGAGTGAAGAAAAAAACAAAACACCTTAACTGTATTAAAGTATGCAATATCTTTTCATTTTTCTTTTTCATTCTTTCAGCTCGCCCTCTTTCTCTCTCTGTCTGAGTCTCTCTCTCTCTCTCTCTCTCTCTCTCTCTCTCTCTCTCTCTCTCTCTCTCTCTCTCTCTCTCTCTCTCTCTCTCTCTCCCTCTCCCTCTCCATTCTACTCCAGTCTCTCTCTCTCACTCCCTCCCTTTCTCTCTCTCTGTCTGTACCATATGGTGTACCATGGTACATTTAGCTTGTCAGTGATAATGGATGGCCATGGAAGCCCAGTTTTGCTTTAAGCACTAGCTTGCTGCTCGCTGTCTCAGTGTGTGTGTGTGTGTGTGTGTGTTGTATATGTGTGTGTGTGTGTGTGTGTGTGTGTGTGTGTGTGTGTTTGTGTTTGCGCGCGTGTGGGATGATGGCTGCTGATGCTTTCGGCTGCGGGATGAGGGATCACGAAACAAAATAAAGCCCTAACATGCCCCCACACTCACAGTAACACACACACACACACACACACACACACACACACACACACTCTGTGTCTCTCTCTCTCTCTCTCTCTCTCTCTCTCACTCTCTCTCTCTCTCACACACACTCACTGAGCGTCAATCCTCCAGGTCCACACAGCGGTCACTTCCGGGTGGTTTCATTCAAGATGATCCAGTCAGTACAGGAAAGCTAAATTTAATCTAACAGGTTTATTTCAACAGTCCCCCCCCTCCCCCAGCAACATAAATAACACAATACAGAGATGATTGATCACATATGTAACCTCTACTGCTGAACTCTTAATCTTGTAGTGA
Organism: Rastrelliger brachysoma; assembly: GCA_024605115.1. NCBI lineage: Eukaryota > Metazoa > Chordata > Actinopteri > Scombriformes > Scombridae > Rastrelliger > Rastrelliger brachysoma. The sequence goes on along the minus strand of JANJYP010099062.1, from coordinate 7,994 downwards.
CGTTATATTTTTTTCTTACCAGCTTTATTTGAACAAGTGCAGAGTGTAAGTGAAGCATCAAACCCAGGCAATTACATGGGTCAGCTGTCCTTAATGTTAATGAAAGATGACAAAGTTTCACACACTATCTTCATGCAGGACTACATTAAGATTTTAGTCATTTTAAGTTTTTTAGGGAATACGCACATAAGACAAATTAAAAGATAAAGAGCCGAGATTGATTATTCATTCCTGTGTTTATATAGTGCATTTCATACTCAAATGTAACTCAGTGCGCATTACATAAAAACAAAAGAGATGATTTATAGTAGGAATTGGAAACATAATAAAAAAGCAATTTAAGAGAATAAAACGCAATTATGAGAAAAAAATGAGAAAAAAATTGCAGTTGAACAGAAAAAATTGGCAACATTACAAGTTATAATTAAAAAAAAAGAGAAGAAAGTTATAATAGAAAGAAAAGTAGAGAAAAATAGAAAGGGAGAAATAAAACTTTGAATATGTAGAAACTGATTTCAAAGATATTGTAAGTTGTAAAGCTCTCAGTCTATCATCAATATATTTATTTGTAAGCGAAAGCCCGATGATTGACTCGTGATGCTCATCAGGATTGGGTACCACCACCACCACCACCTCCTCCTCCTCCTCCTCCTCCCTTCATCCACTCAGCAGTCCCCTTTTATAACCCAGCCCTTCAGTTATCCTTGGCAGCATCACCACCTCCATCCTCACAACCATTATCAGAAACAAAACCGGGTTCACGAGAATAAAAAAAAGATAGAGAGAGAAGGAGACTGGAACAGGATGTCTCTTCTTCTACATCATCTCGTCCCATTCGAGAAGTGAGGAGCGGGAACAAAGACGCGACACAAAAGACGATGATTGTACGACAAAAAAAAAACAAAAATAAAATTGAGATGCAGCTTTCATTCCCGCTGAGAGAAACTTTTTTTTCTCTTCCGCCAATTCTGCTTTTTTTTTTTTTAATTATTAACTCTTATCAAGATATAACAAACAAAACGAGGATTAAATCAGATAAACGGACATAGAGTAAGAGAGGTCTTTCTAAAACTGCCGCCACATGAATATATTAAAACAATGTGTTTCATAAGGTCATCTGTGACAGTCTCCCGCACTATAAAAATCTCATATAAAGCTCTCAAACAGCATATGTTGTGAACATCATAATACCCATGAGGACATTCTTTACTGGAGTCTCTGGGAGTGCTGGGACTGTTGATGGCACTCGACTCTGCCTCCCACGCACTGTTACTGCGGCATCACTGTCATGTGCACCACAGCACACACACATACTCTTTATACCAACTATATACTTTTGTTAAGACGGTAATGTTACAGTTACTTGTATTATGTATTATTTTATTGGGGATACTGTTAAGACTTTACTTTTTTTATATGAAAAGTGCAATATAAATAAAGATTGATTGATTGATGACAAAAAATAGTGTGAAAAATTCATATTAGCATCAAATCTATAGTGTTATTATCATCATCACTAAAACCAAATAAATGGAAGTGTATTCTGTTACAGTTATTAAGAAAAAATATGAGAAAATAAGAAGTTGTTATTAATTACAAAGGAGGTTACATCTGAAATCATACCTTTTAAGATTTTGCTCATTTTTAAAAAAAATATTTAGTGTGCTACTGCATACACATATTGTTTTTTTTCTTAATATTAAGTAAAAAAAAAAAACAAAAAAAACATGACATGGACTTATTTGGTGCACACATAGGCTTCAATGGTGTCACAGTACCAATGAAGCTTCTTCTAACTTTTCCACTACATCTTTCTTTTTTTTATTCCCAAATCTACATGAACTAATGAATACATTTACAAGTGAGATATAAATCTTGCTTCATAAGAAATGATCTCCTTCATAAATCATATCAGTATCCATGAAAAACACCTGAGACACTAACCCTAACAGCTAAAAACATTTGACAGTTAGAAAAGTCATCACAAAGTAATAAAATGTATAGTTAATGTTACTTATTACAATATAAATAGGATAGCTTATAATCTGTAAAATAACCTCCACAAGTCTGATGACATCATATAAAGAAGGGAAAAGAGTCAAATGTTATAAAAGTTAAAGGTGCACTATGGAGTTTTTGACCACTAGTAGTGCAATAGAGCAGTGTTTGTATGAGTGCTTAACTGCTCTGTTTGTGTGAGTGTATATGTATGTATATATGTGTAATTACATGTGTGTGACAGGATGCACATTCCTGCCTCTGCACATTTTACATGTGATCATGTAGTAGTAATATGCTATGCACACAGCAGTGTGCCATCACAGGAAGTGATATAAACAATGCAGGTTTCACATGTTTTATAAAGAAAAAAAAACATCTCAAGAGATCACTTTTAGAGATCATGGACAGAGTGGTGACTAACACTGAATATAAACATAAAGACTGTTTACAAGAAAAATTCACAGGGGACCTTTAAGTTGTAAATATGTCTCCTTCTCCTTTCTTTTTCTCTCCTTTCCTTTGCTTTCCCTTTCCTCTCCTCTCCCTCTTGTTCCCTCTGGTTCCTCTCCTCTCTCCCTGCAGCTGTGTTCTCCTTTCTTACTCCAGCTGTTGCCAACCAATCACCTGCTCCCCACACACACACACACACACACACACGCACGCACACACACACACACACACACAGTGGTAATTATAGGAGACGGGGCGCTGGCTGGGGATCCATTTGAACACAAACGAAATAGCAGAGATTTGCACAGAGAACCAGGGAGAGGTGATTGATCAGGATCGGNCACACACACACACACACGTCTGATCAGTCATATTGATCGATGTCCTTTTTTTCTCATTTTCATAATAAATAGTATGCATTTAATCCTTTGTTTCAAATCCAATAGAACTTGAAAAATGTAGGGCTTTAGTCAATTAATCAATTAGTGCATTAACAGAAACTTAGTTGGCAAACATTTTGACAACAGATTCAATGTTCATTTATTAGAATGCAAAAAACTACAAACTTGTTCCAGCTTTTGTTGCTTCTCTTGAGATTTGTGACGTGAACTGTGATAAAGCTTCCATTTTTTTTACATGAAAATAATCATCCAATTAGCAATTAATGAAAATAATCCTTAATTGCTGGCATAAATGTAAAGAAAATGTAAAAATACAAGAAAATATAGCATAGATAAGGTTAACAAATCCTTGTATACTCTGTAAAACAATTAAAGCTATATATGCAGCTTCACAAATAATTAAGAAATGAAATGGAAAACTTCTCAGTGAAGAGCTTACACAGTGTTACTCTTAAAAAACTCAGTTGCATTCTTATAGTTTGCCATTTATTTCTATAATGAATCATTTAATTACATGTACATCCATATACATTGCATAGTTAACAGTAAATGTAGGTCAGCTGTTAACATAATGTGCATTATATTCATCATATGACTTCAGAGAAACAATGGTTGTTTGTTGGTAGATGTATGACCTTTGTTTATTAGAAAGAGTCTTGTGATGTGTTATTATTAAGTTATAAACATTCTGTATGGATTCTACAGGTTTAATTTAATGGATGATATAATGGTTGACCAATGGAGAAGAGTGTCTTTTGTGTAGTTTCTGAACCCTGTGCTATAGTTGAGATACTGGAAAATTCTTTTAATCTCTGTATTTTACTTTTATTATATATGTATTCTTTTAACAACCTGCCAAGTGCTTAGTGTGTCTAGGTGACGTTTCAGAAGAATTTAAGGCAGTTGATGGAGGACTACCAGAGTGAAGAGAGAGAGAGAGAGAGAGAGAGAGAGAGAGAGAGAGAGAGAGAGAGTGCTGTCAGGCTGCCCGTGTCGCCCACAAACTTTACCCTGCGTATCACTGCCTTAATGTCCCGACCGTTAGTTGGTTTCCATGGCAGCAGACAAGAGTAAAGTGGTAGCTTTTCCCCTTTTTTTCCCACGCTTTCAGGGCAGTGCCATGTGAAAGCAGCGGGCACAGTCTCTGCTGGCACACTCTGAATGGAAACAGAGCTGACAAAGAGCTGAAAAAAAAAGCATGCTGTTAGTGTTAAAACGACACAAGTGTACCGGGGGATGATCGGTTCAATTCCCGCGCCGCCTCCGTAGGCGGAGCAAGGCAGGGACACCGTCAGGTGGGTCACATAACACGAAAGTATAAGAAGGTACAATACCACTACTTCAGATCTTGTTTTTCATGATGGACTTTGCAAATATTAGAGCTACTGCATTCCTGAAACTTCTTATCATGGATGACATCAAATCGTTGTAAGTCAACTTTCTGAAATTTTTACCCCTAAGTTGACATTTTGAACATTAGGAATGGTAGCTCCACATTACTAACTATTACAGCCTCTGTATGGACTATATGGATTGTAATTGTGTATGTTTGTCAGCCAACCAGCTCAGTTTAAAAAGTAAAAGTCAAGCAAGTTAGCAAGTAGACATAGCTAGCTAACAAAGCAACTAAGTATAAGTATTGTAAAAACAAGATATTTATCAAGACAGAAAATTGTCAGGTAAAAGTTTTTATATTTGTAGTGCAGTTGATTTGTTTCGAGATAAAAAAAAAAAAACATTAAATAAACGCTAGCTAACGTTAGCAGGTTGCTAAAGGCCACCAACAAGTTGCTTTGTTTTTTGTTACACATTTATAGCTGTATGTTAAGTGAAACCGGAAGTGTTAGTGCTTTGTAGACATGCCTCACAAACTGTGTGTACGACTGCAAAACAACCTTGTGATCATTGTGAATTTGCACGAGCTCAACCGCACAAAATGGCGAGCTAATACTGGCTTTCTATAACATTTTTTGGTTTTGTTGAAGCTTTTAAGGGACAATTGTTTTGTTGTTCCATTTCAACAATGTACTCTTGAATAAGTCAAAGCTTCTGCTGTTAACATGGACCAAAAAAACAACCACTCACCTGAACTACAGAAGTTTCAAAGCAAATTCACACTCTGCACTGAAGCTGACGTACACTGTTAAACGATATTGTTAAACAAAGTACAATGAAGTAAGTTGTTAGTAAAAACTTGTAAGCAGTGTGGTGCAGAAGTTTTTTAAAGTGACATTAGTGCTCTTTTAACTATCCACTTTATGTACCGCTGCTTTACATTACAGTAATCTTAATGTAGCTTGATAGTTTGGATAGCTTTACTGCTGATTCATTCACAACGTGTCATTTGTCCACAATTACTATAATTAGTACAATACAAGTTAAAGTTCTGCTTCATGCTCTGTTTTTTATACAGTTTCAGAGTGAGTGGAGGAATTATGATAGAGGAGACTGAAGGGAGGGAGGAATAATAAGATGTAATGGTGTTGAAAGAAACACGGACAGGAAGTAAAGAACTGATTTGAGATTGAAAAAAAAAGTTTAAAGAGGAAACACTGTTCTGATAAATATTTTTAAAGGCACAACTTGTTATCTAAAAGTAAACATCCAAAGAGTATAGGCACTAGCATTATGCAACCTCTGCTGATTCATCTATGAGTCAAACTGATGATGCTAAGTCATCATCAGATTCTCATGCATTGATGTACTGGTGGTGAGTCCATCAGGTCTAGTGTGACAGTCACATCTCAAGATCAAGTACCATTTAGACAGATACTTAATGCATTAACACTACAGCTTCCAAAATGACTTATCCTTCTTTGATGATGATGATGACGATGATGATAATTGAAAGCCTTCTGTTTTTTCTCACTGTCTTCACAGTGATGCGTGTCATTTTTCATTTACACCTTTTATCTTTAGTGCTGATAATAATCCCGATTTGCAAACTGTTATTGCACCTTTATTCTGATCTTATTAGTGTCACTTTATAATACTTCATTTTAAGTTTATTCTTTAGTTCAGTGTATCATTTATTTAAAGCATTGAGTTTGAGAATTAAAAAAAAAGTGTATTTCTCGTTTGAACGTTTTGATTTTGTGTTAGAAATATAGAGAATTGAATTAAGTTTTTTTTTTTAAAGTAACATTTATTATATGATGCACATTTGGTATTCATAAGTGCCTAAAATGGGCAAGGGTGGGGGTAAACAATGCCCCCCAAAAACTAGACTTACAGGGACTATGTGTAAAGGCATGCTAACTGACTAGCGCCGGGTTGTCCAGTGTTGCCGTACAGTTAGCATGCTAATTCTGGAGGAGATCTCTGCAATGCTAGGTATACACTTTGGTTAGAAGATGTCAGTGAGATTACTTCTTCACACTCCTTTGATATGAGTTGAATTTTGAATGCACTGCACTTCAAAATGACACAAATAATACTCTGAGGACATTTTCTTGATACTTTCGTTGCTTTTTTTTCTTTTTGTTGCACAATATCATCACTGTAGATACCAAATATCTCAAACTTGAAGTTACAACAGAGACTGAACAATGTTTCCTTTTGGCTGCGTAAAACTGGTGATAATTTGAACATAAATGAAAAGTATTTGTGTCAGTCTGAATGATTTTATCTGCCTTACCCACGTTCTCCTGGTGATTTTGTCTTTTGTGTCGTGTTATGGAGGACGACACATATTGGTTTTTGAAAAGGTAAACTGAGGTCTTTTACCCAATTAAGAGATTTTTTTTCCCATTTGCTTTTCAGAAAGTAGCGAGGGAATTCTATTATTGTTGTTTTTTAAGCATTTGAGCTTTTTTAGAGCTGCTTGCCACTGATTTTCATTTCTGACCCCTGGTGAATGAATTTTAATTAAGCCTTAATGGAGCCCACAGCCCACACTTCTTCTCATTACATCTATTATGGATATAAACTTTTTTTGGGGGGGGAGGGAGGGATTAATTTAATTTTTGTTTATTTGCAGTTTGGTAAAGAAAAGAAAGTGCTATTTTTTCAGTTTCTTCCATCCACCGTCCATCTATTTTTCCACCCTCCACCCTCTCTTCTCCTTCCCTCCCCCCCTTCCCGCCGCTGCGTGATGTCAGGTGGGGCCTGCCCCCTCACTGCGATGAAGCCGCTCTGATCACCGGCTCCTGAAAACAGTGTGTGGGAGCAGATATGTCATTATTCTGCAGCCAGGTGGTTGCAGCGAAATCACACAGAGCACATCAGCGGTGTAGTACCACCGACTATGACGAGGACGCTCCCAGACCTGCGGACACACCACTCATATTACTGGAGTCCAGGTGTTCATATGCTGTCACATTAGTCTAAATACAGGTATTAAATCGGGAGTCAGGGTGGAGAAAGAGGAGGAGGAGGAGGTGGTCTGTCACTGATGGCAGCAGAGAGGAAAGTTTTAACAGATCCAAAATATTAGACCTGATCCTAACCAGGTGTACATAAGTATATTTTCAAAATAAGAGAGCTCAGTTACAAATTGGATGCACCGTCAACCAAAAGTGAATAATACAGAGTTGCTTACATTGGCAAAGAAGAGCTGTTGAACATTTTCACATCTGTATATTAAGATTAGAGCCAGGTGTGAACACTGTAGGTATTTTTCCATCCACCTGTTTTAAGGGATATTTACAATTTACGCTGGATAAGGACACTTAGGATCTTGAGGAGATTTTATGCTACATGAATCCTCGAGATTAGGTACATAGGTCTGATACCAGGTGACTTCATTTAAAAATCTTGATACTAAAAAGCTATAAGCCATCCCTCCAAGCCCAGGACGGTGTTTGGATATTGTAGAGGAAATATACCTTATGAAATCTAACTTAGTATTTAAGAAGTAAAACAGAGACTGGATAAATGCTGGTAAAAAAAACACTATACAAGGGAATTGATGGGTTCAGGAAAGTTGTAAAGAGTTTAATTTTTTCTTTCAGCTTTATATTTATACTTTTATAGCGTTCTGAATTTCTAATGTTGATACTCTTGCACTGCGGATTCCTCAGTGGATAGATGACTAGAAAATGAGTTCCATCAGCTGTTGATCTTCATAAATTCAACTGTTAATATCTGAAAAAACAAGCGCTACGAAATAGTACTTGTACATTACACCACAGACATACTATA